>CM033721.1:35305523-35568284 GCA_019671005.1 Hibiscus mutabilis
TGAAACAAGTATGTATTGAACTTAAATTACATATAATGGAAAGGTGTTTGCTGCGCATATATGAATTTATATATGGAATGTTCAAGTGATTGATCTAGTTTATATGTACAATTCAAATGCCTTGGAAATTATATAGTCACTTGTGTGTGAACATACCTTGTTGTAAGTGTTCTTATGTTTGTATGGTAATTGTCGAATGGGTAGGCTTGGTATATGGATTGTTTGTAATCAAGTTACATGCAATTGTATGTTCAAATAATCGTGTTAGTAATTAAGGTATGAGATGTTATATGTATCAATCTAAGGAAACAATAAAATGAAATGGAAGCATGTTTGTATACTTAGGCCATTGAATGATAGTACTATGATGTAGTTAATGGAATTGTTAAAGTAGTAACCTATAATGACTTGTAAACAAAATATGAGATTGCTTGCTTGATAAGTTAAGTATGCTTGATTGCTTTCTAGTTAAGTAACTCATCTAATAGGGATGAGTTAATCTATTCTTGCCTTGTTCTTGCTTGTAATGCCTTGTTCTTGCTTGGTAACGTTCCCGAGCCGGTTTGCTACTAACCCGAGTAGGGGTGTTACATTTATTGGTAATTAGAGCTTTTTAGCTGGTTCTAGGACTAAACTGGGCTCTCTTGCATCATATAGGATACTTGTGCCACCTAGGAGACTTGTATTGTATAGTTTATGTCTTTGCTTACTAAACTGAATTCCTAATTGTTCTATTTGGACGTAGAATGTCTGAAACAAGGTCGCTCGGGACGATGAAAGTCCTGAAGGCTCCTCGAATGATGGAGATAGTGTGAGGATGGAGCAGAATCCTCCACAACAACAAGCAGGAATGTCTCCTGAGCATGAAGAAGATGTTCAATCATCTTATAACTACTTTAAAACAAGACCATCCTATTCATTCTCCTGTTGCTGTGCCAAACAGAACCCCGATTGACAAGCTGGCTCAACATCAGGCTTATATCTTCACTGGTACTGATGAAGCCAATCCCAAAGTAATGGAGTATTGGTTAGAGGCCACTACTCAAATCTTGACCAAACAACTTCCTATTCTGATGAACACAAACTCAAGTGTGACATAGCCCTGTTGGCAGATGAAGCTCTAAGCTGGTGGGAAACCACTACCCTGACTGCTCCTGCTGAAGCTATAACTTGGAAATTCTTCCTCAATGAATTTAGGAAGAAATACATCAGTGAACAATACTTGGCCGAGCACCAAAAGCGTTTCTTGTACCTCAAGCAAGGTGGTGATCCATTAAACAGTACGTGAGTAATTTCTGTAAGTATTGCAAGTACGAGCCGGAATACATCAAGTCTGATACTGACAAGTGTCGGATGTTTATCGATGGACTGAATGATGAACTGAGTCTAATCTTCACTGCCCTAGGTATCACTAACTTCTAGAATTTGGTGAACCGAGCTATTGCAACCGAGGTGAAGATAAAGGCATATGAGAAACTCAAAAGTGGCAACTCTTGGAAAGACAAACGATCCAGGAATGATGAGAAGCCTCACTGGCAGTCAAAAAAGTCTAAACACTCCAAAAAAACACTCTTCAAATTACACTCTTGTTCAGAAGAGCAACTACATACTGAGACCCCAATCGGTAACCAAGCCTCCAGCCCTGATCATCTTTGTTTGATAGTATGGGGAATTTCAGTAAAGCTGCTCAATATCCTACTTGCAAGTTATGCCAGAAGCACCACACTGGCCAATGTAGAACTCAATATAATCTATGTTTCTTATGTGGAGCCTCCGATCACTATATCAGGGATTGTCCCCAGAATCCTAACAAGGTCCCAAATCGAGCTCCTACAAATGCTAGCTTAGCTCTGTCTATTCGAAACAAGGGACCTAGACAAGCTTAATCTGGAAATCAAGGGAAGAACAACAGAACCCATTCGAATGCCCCTACTCACCAAGAATCTCGGGCTCCTGCTCGAATCTACCACATCCAGGGAAAAGAAGACGAAGAATCACCCGATGTCATAGCAGGTACCGTTGAGTTAAATTTAACTCCTGTTTATGCTTCAATAGACTCGGGATCCACTCATTCATTTGTATGCTTATCTTTGATTGTAAAGTTGAATTTGAAACCTAAAATTGTAAAACAAAGCCTTGTAGTTTCAAACCCAATAGAGGGGATTACAAACATAAGCCTTATCTGTAGAAATTGTCTCATATTCATTTGAAATGTACCATTTCTTGTTAATCTATATGTCTTGCCAACTTGTGAGTTCGACCTAGTGCTAGGAATAGATTGTTTAAGCAAGCATGAAGCCTGGGTAGATTGCCATAATAGGAGACTTTATCTCTAGGGTTTAGGAAATGAATCAATCCTTCTAATTGACAAGAGACTGACCTCAATCTTTGCTGCTATGGTCTTACAAGGCAACTCCAAGAGCTACAAGACAAAGGCTTTATTCGACCTAGCTCGTCTCTCTGAAGTGCTCCAGTCTTGTTTGTGAAGAATAAAGATGGGACTATGAGACTCTGTAAGACAATTGAACAAGCTTACTATCAAGAATCGATATCCTCTCCCAAGGATAGAAGATCTCTTTGATCAACTCAAGGATGCTTAGGTGTTCTCAAAGATCGATCTTCGATCGAGATACTACCAAATGAGGCTAAAAGAAGAAAATATACCCAAAACAGCCTTTCGTACTCGATATGGCCATTTTGAATTCCTTGTAATGCCATTCGGGTTAACGAATGCTCTGACTGCTTTCATGAACCTCATGAACCATGTATTCAAGCCCTATCTTGACAAGTTTGTGGTCGTCTTCATCGATGACATCCTAATGTATTGTCAGAATAAGGAAGAACATTCCGAACACCTTCGAATTATATTGCACACTCTCTGAGAACATAAATTGTTCACAAAGTTCTCTAAATGTGAATTTTGGCTATTAGAAATCTCGTTCCTTGGCCATGTCATCTCGGCAGAAGGGATTAAAGTAGACCCGAGCAAAATTCAATCCATCCTAGATTGAAGACCTCCGAGAAATGTTGGTGAGGTCAAAAGCTTTCTCGGTTTAGCCATGTATTATCAGCATTTTGTTAAGGGATTTTCATCCATTGCCGCAAGCTTGACTAAGCTAACTCGTAAAGATACACCCTTTGTTTGGTCAGAGAACCAACAATGAAGCTTCGATCAACTTAAACAAGCCCTGACTCATGCATCGATTCTAATCCAACTAGAATCGGGTAAAGAATTCACTGTCTATAATGATGCATCTTATTTAGGACTAGGTTGTGTCCTAATACAAGATGGAAAAATGGTAGCTTACGCTTTAAGGCAACTAAAACCACACGAGTCAAACTACCCTACTCACGATCTAGAATTGGCAACTATCGTGTTTGCACTCAAAATATAGAGACATTACTTGTACAGGGAGAAATGCAACTTGTTCACAGACCACAAAGTCTCAAATACCTCCTAACTTAGAAAGACTTGAATTTGAGGCAAAGGAGATGGCTAGAATTGCTTAAAGACTATGATTTGGTTATCGACTACCATCCGGTGAATGCAAATGTGGTTGTTGATGCCCTTAGTAGCAGACCATACTCGGGTAAACCCTTAAATCTAAATCCTAGAATAATTTATTCGAGATGTTCCTTTCTTGACTTGCAAGTAACCATTAGAATTAGACCTTTCTTGTCTTACAAGTAACCATTCAAAAATCTCCCTTAATGATCTTGTCCATTCGTTTGTAGCTTCATTGGCTATCGATGCTCATTTCCGTTTATCCAAAGGACAAAAATTCTTGTCTGAACTTCAAGTTCAATCTAGCTTGATCTCGAGAATTAAAGAACTCCAGCAAACTGATCCAGATCTTCAATAGATCATATCCAAGCTAGACTCTGAGTCTAATTCTGACTTCTCCCTCAAGTCAAATGGACTCCTCTATTTCAAAGATAAAGTGTGTGTTCCTAACAACGAGGAACTAAAACAAGAGATGCTACAAGAAGCTCACCAAAGCTCTTTCTCGATTTACCCGGGATCGGTTAAGATATACAAGGATCTAAAGCCACTGTACTGGTGGCCAAACATGAAATCGCCTATCACAAACTTTGTTTCAAAGTTCCTAACTTGTCAAAGAGTCAAAGCCGAGCATCAAGTCCCTACTGGATTACTCCAACCAATCGAATTCCCTCAGTGGAAATGGGACCAGATTATAATGGACTTCATTACTAGTCTTCCTTCCACTCCAAGAAAGAATAATGTTGTATGGGTGATTGTTGATAGATTCACAAAGTCTACTCACTTTATCTCTGTTCGAATGGACATGAGCTTGGAAACCATAGCCGAGCTATACATCCGTGAAATGATTCAATTACACGGTGTACCTACAGCTATAATCTCTGATTGAGACCCCAGATTTGCTTCCCGATTTTGGAATTCCTTACAGAAGGCTCTATGAGCTAAATTGCACCTTAGTACAGCCTTTCATCCTCAATCAGATGGAAAATCTAAAAGAATCATCCAAGTGCTTGAAGACATGCTACGTGCTTGTGTTATAGATTTCGAAAAGAATTGGGAGAAATCAATACCCCTAGTAGAGTTTGCCTACAACAATAGATACCAGACATCTATTCAGATGGATCCCTTTGAAGCTCTATACGAAAGGAAATGTAGGACTCCCTTCTGCTGGTCTGAACTGGGAGAAAACAAAGTATTGGGACCTCAATTACTCAGAGAAACCGAAGAACAAGTGAAGATTATTCATGATCGATTAAAAGCAGCTTTCAATAGACAAAAAGCATATGCAGATTTGAAAAAGAGAGACATCCAATATAATGTTGGAGACAAGGTCTTCCTCAAAGTCTTCCCTTGGAAGAAAGTCTTTCGGTTTGGAAGAAAAGGGAAACTCAGTCCCCGATTCATTGGACCATTCGAAATCATTGAAAGGATTGGTCTAGTGGCCTATCGATTAGCTCTTCCCATTGAATTTGACAAGATTCATAATGTCTTTCACGTATCTATGCTCAGAAGGTATATATCTGATCCATCCCATGTCGTTGAGCGTGAAGAAGTAGAATTGAATCCTTACTTGTTTTACGAAGAAGAACCAGTCCGAATTCTTAATCGTGAAGTTAGAAAGGTCAGCAACAAAACCGTTCCTCTTGTCAAGGTCTTGTGGAAAAACCACAAGGTAGAAGAAGCAACATGGGAATCAGAAGAGGTCATGAGGAAGAAATATCCTCACCTATTCAATTTAGGTAAACTCGAAGGTGAATTTATTTTAAGGGAGGATTGTAACACCCTAAACTTGGCCTAGGAAGGTTACCACTATCTAAGATATAGACTAATTGAATTATGTACTAATTAAATTAAAGAAGAAAGAACATTAGCTATCTTTAAGATCAAATAAGTGAAATTAGAACCAAATTGAATTGAAATTAAAACTAGAAGGCTTAAATGGAAGGATGGAAATGTGAACATGCAAAGCTCTAGAGTTTGTATGTAAAATTGAATTAAAATTAAGGCCTAGACACATGTTCTCATTTGATGAGAACATGTGCTTTGTGAAGTGGTGACTCACGACAGCTATGAGGGGAAAGATGAACAAAAATTTTATCATCTTCTTCCTTCCAAAATCCTCCATAGCCGATTTGTTGAGAGAGAAATGAGGAGAGAAAGCTTCATAGACCATCTTCAATTCATGCTTCTTGATTTAGCTTTGATCAAATTAGCTTAGGAGAAGGTAAATTGCTTGATTCCTACATGTTATAGAATGCTTGAATCTTAAGTTTGTGATGTTCTTGTTGCCTAAATTGAATAGGATGATTATTATGCATGTTAGGATGATGTTAGCTTCTAAGGGTACTTAAAATTGTGAGTGTTAGTAGCTAAATTGCTAAATAAAATGTATATGGTTGCTGGAAATTGAGAATAAGGATTATGGTTGAAACTAGTATTGATTAGGGACTGTTTTGATAGGTGAAAATGTTTAAGCATGCTAATTGTATATAATTCCCTGATTTGGTCACATTGCTAGATGAATTGAGGCTTGAATAGAGTAAATAGCTTGCTGGAAAATGAATGTATACAATTAGATTAGTTAAAACTAGGTAATGGACTGCTCAAATGGTGAATTAGAGGTATGTTGATTGATTAAATGAATCAAATTGAACATAGCATTATAATGCCCTGTTTTAAGCACATTTCTATGTGAATTAGACTAACCTAGACATGTAAGAACATGAAAATAAGTTGAATTACAATGTTAGAATCTTGTTTAGATGAGTTATGAAGCTAGAAACTCAACCTAGTGTAATCTGCCCAGAATACTCTGTTCTGGGCAGTAACTTTGAAAATTCACCATAAATTGTATAAATGGAATTTAAGGCTGAAATTTATATGGATAGTGCCTTAACATGTCTAAATTCATTAGGAGAAAACATAACTGAATTATGGATTGTAGAATGAATTGTAGAGAAGAAACATTAGGGACAATGCAAACTGTCCAGTCTTGTAAATTACCCTGTCTTTAAGTTAAAAACTGTATTAATTGGAAAAGATTTAAAATCCAAGGCCTATATGGTTAGAAATACAATTAAGTTATCTTTTCAACGGTGTAAACCAATTGAAATTTTGACGTACAGAATGAAAGTTATGCATATTTAAGTGAACAGAGTACATGCTGCCTAGTAGCAACAGTTTAATTAATTGTACACAGTTTTGAAAACAGTTTTGGGACAGTGGTTACTGCCCTGTTTTACATGAATTGGAGTATAGACAAGTGTAGTTATGTGTAGTAAGAAATATATATGAACATGCTGCCAGATTTGTATATGTTGTGTACTAGTAATATTGCCTTGGTTGAATGATTATGTGAACTTGTTTTAACATGTATTTACTTGTGTAATGTGTTAGAACCAGGAGTGAACTTGGTGGAAGATGAAAGGGTGGAACATCCTAAAGCTAAGAGCAAAGGAGTGTGGATCCAAGACTAGCTAGCTTGGGGAGTATTGTGAGTGTAGTTATCTCTAGGGTTAGGACTAGGTCCTAACCAATGCATACATGTCTACATTCTTGTAATGTTTAAATGAACCTAATATGAACTTAGCCTAATAAGGGAAGTATGATTAAAGTAATGCATGAAATTTGATCACATTCTTGAATTCATGTATTCGATTGCTAAGCATGTTTAAGTGGTAACATTGGTGCTTGTATGTGTGATATGGCATGTGATCAAATGCTTAAAGAAATTGCTTGAATTGTTATCCCAAATTGATGAAATGAACACATGAGAATTACATGATATGTGAGCTATGGCTCAATTGGCCTAAGGGCCTAGTATATAATGAACTTGCTGAATACTTGACATGATCTTGAACTTGAAATACTTGTATAAATGGCTAAAATCGAACAACCTTGGTAGCTAGTTGGATTAGGTAGAAGGGTGTGCCTTAGAGTCTAAAGTTCATTGTGTTAGGGTGGACTACGGTCCAGGGCTAAGGCCCCTATTTGGTGACAGGCGGAGGGTACATATGTGGTCTTTGGGTACAATAGGAGGGTTGACCAGCACTACGGTGCATTTTGTGGCGACAGTTGGTTGGAGACTCGATTACCTATACAAACTAAGTACCAAGGGGGTTGTTTAAATGATAACAAATGAAATAAAAATCCTATAATACATGTTACTTGTCTTGAAAGTTATATAATGAATGTTACTTGACATGAAAGCCGTGAATTGTATGTTACTTGTCATGGAAGCATGAATCGATTGAGACTTGATATGAGATGTATTGTTGCTTGCCTTGTTACTCTAATAAGATATAATTCATGCCTATTGCTTGCTAGATTGTTTGAATGATATACATACTTGGTCATTGTGATTCTTGATTGACTTGAAATGCTTATAAACTTTAGTTAGGTAGACTTGATAAATGGCTAAATAACATGATAAATGGTTAGAACTAGTTACTACCTCACTAAGTACATATTTTATACTTATCACTCTTGTTTTCATTCTTCCCAACTACAGGATAAAGGATTCGAGTGTTGCTTGATCTTGAAGCCTGATTACTTGAGCTCGAAGCAAGACACAAGCATAGCTAAAGTATGGTTCATACTTGTTTTGTATTTCTCCTAGATGGTGGCACTTAGACTCACATATGTATCTAGAACAAAACCATGCATCTTGCTTGTTTTGGGAGGATTGTATATATTCATGAACATGGCTACTTGTTATTTCGAATACTTCTATATATGTATTCTTGAATGGGCCTTCTATGTTATGAACTTGGTTGACAATGTGAAACAAGTATGTATTGAACTTAAATTACATGTAATGGAAAGGTGTTTGCTGTGCATATATGAATTTATATATGAAATGTTCAAGTGATTGATCTAATTTATATGTACCATTCGAATGCCTTGGAAATTATATGGTCACTTGTGTGTGAACATACCTTGTTGTAAGTGTTCTATATGTTTGTATAGTAATTGCTGAATGGGTAGGCTTGGTATATGGCTTGTTTGGAATTAAGTTACATGCAATTGTATGTTCAAATAATCATGTTAGTAATTAAGGTATGAGATGTTATATGTATCAATCTAAGGAAACAATGAAATGAAATGGAAGCATGTTTGTATACTTAGGCCATTCGAATGATAGTAGTATGATGTAGTTAATGGAATTGTTAAAGTAGTAACCTATAATGACTTGTAAACAAAATATGAGATTGCTTGCTTGATAAGTTAAGTATGCTTGGTTGCTTGCTAGTTAAGTAACTCATTTAATAGGGATGAGTTAATCTATTCTTGCCTTGTTCTTGCTTGTAATGCCTTTTTCTTGCTTGGTAACGCTCCCGAGCCAGTTTGCTACTAACCTGGGGTAGGGGTGTTACAACTTAGAGTTCCAAGAGAACTCAACCGTTGTGAACTCTCTTTATATTTTAAGGTCTCGTTTGGCTCTAGAAAATAAAGACCGTTTTCGTTTTCATTTTCATTTCTTGAAAATAGAGACAAATGAAGAAAACATGTAGATTGTAATATTCTATCATTCGAAGTCTTCGCTGTTTGTGATGGGGTTGCAGGTTTGATCTTTTCTCTTCTTTTAGAAGCTAGGATTGGAAAGCCTTTCCTAATTTGTTGAAATTCCTCTCTGTTTTCAAGGTATCCTTTGTATTGAGTGAAGTGACTATTCGCCTATGTTTTTTTTTGTGGGTGCATCCCTTACAAAATTCTCCTAGTCTTGGTCTTTTTCTCCTTTTTAGTGTGTGTTCGTGTATTACTTGTACTGCTTTTCAGTGATGCCAATTAGAATGGTCTTTTCTTATATTATTTTTTGGCTTAATAGTCAAAAAAGTGCTTAGCCTATATTTTTTTCAGTTTGGTGCCTAATATTTTTTCGGGCCACTTTAGTGCCTAATGTTTCATTCCGTAACTTAAATTGGCTTTTTCCGTCGACGGCCGTTTAAAATTTTCTATTAACCAATTATAACATGACACGTGGCCTCTTTTATTTATTTATTTAATTTCTGAATTACTTTAAAACTATGTATTTCTTAAAAAACCCCAAAGTTTTAATTTCTTTCAAACCAACCCTCAAATATTGGGTACCTCACCGTTCAACACCCTCCACCCTCTAGTCATCGGTTAGAAGCTCAATCGATCTCCTTTTTTCTTCATTTTTGGATGTTTGTCGACAGAGCAACCGACGGTTCATTTGCCAGTTTTTGACGACGGGATCTTGGGGCTTTCAATCGTGGGGGGCCAAGGGTGGTCGGTGGTGGGAGGGGGAATTTAGAGATCTAGGGTTTGGGTTTGGGGTTTTAGAGAAATTAAAGATTTTTTTCTTTATAAAATTAAAAAGTTTCTGTTTTTTAGAATAAAAATTAAAGAAAATACCATAATATGCCACATGTCGTGCTTTTATTGGATAACGGAAAAATTTTATCGCCCTTCATGGAAAAATTCAATTTGAGTTACAGAATGAAACGTTAGACATCAAAATGGCCCGAAAAATTGTTAGACACCAAATTGAAAAAATAGTATAAGTTGAGCACATTTTTAACTATTAAGCCTTATTTTTTCTAGCTCTACCTGCGTGGAAGCCTCAGTAGCCTATCCTCTTTGTAACTTGATAGTAAAAATATTTTTACTATTATTTTGTAGAAAATGAAACTAAAAATGAGTGAAATTTTGAAAAATAAAAGTATGTTTTTCACTATTTTCTTTGAAAATATTTTAGAAAAGTGGGAAGGACGAAAACAATGGTTTTTTAATTTTATCTTTTTTAACCCGGGTCATGGCCCCAAATTTTAAAAAATTTAAAATTCGATCTCTTAATTTTTAAAAAAATTTAATTTGTGTCACAAAATTTTTAGAAATTCATATTAAACTTTAAAGTTTTAAATATTTTTTAATTAAACCTGTCCCATAATTTTTAAAAGTTCCCATTAAGAAAATTTTAATAATTAGACCCCGAATTTTTAACAACAAATGCAAATTAAACCGTTAAAGTTTTTGAAAATTTTAATTTAAACTTTTAAGTTCTTTTTTAAAAAAGTTAAATTATCCCTTAATCTCTACCACTAAGTTCCGCCATTGGTCACGCATAAACAATTAGATAGACATATCTAGAACCGAAGATACTAAAGGCATAAACAATCTTGAGGAAAGTAATTGTAAGGCAATTGAACAAATCTATGTTTGTGTATGTGAATGAATGATGTGCTATTACATCTTACATTCACATTCTTCGTAAGTTGCTCGAATTCAGTTAGAAAAATAAAAGTTGAATTACTAGAATTCTTGGATACTCAAATTTGAATATCTTAATACTTCGTTTTATATCTGTTTATTGGACGAGTTGGGTTGTTTTGGGGTCAATTCAATCTGAATATCTAACTTTCTAATTTTTTTGTCATCAGAAATACTATTGATCAATAATACGAATATTAAGATTTTGAGGAATATTGATTTATCGCAAGATAAATATTGAGTTTATGTAGACTCTGAAAAATATTAAATATTTGTTTTATTAATTAAATGTAAATTGAGGAATAGATTTAACTATCGGTGTTTATTAAATGACGTGGTCAAGGTATAAAATTCGAGTACAAAATATAAATAGTTTTAAATGATGTTTGAAAAGAGGATTAAAATTGAGATTTTACCCATTATTTTTATAAAGAAAGATCAAATTGGACATTTTTGGTGGCTTTAAAGTGCCATTTAACCAAAATACATAATGGTGGTCTTCCTTTCATGTTGGTCTTCGTTCTTTTCTTTTTATTTTTTGAGGACAGCCTTATTAAAAACCTCTCTACATCATTATTAAAAATCCAATAATGAACCTAAAAGAAAAAAGAGTACCCAAATTCATTAAACAGTAAAACGATTAGCATTTATAATACCCAAAATAATCTCACGACAAATCGAGTCAAAGTACAAGGAATTAAAAGAAGACAAAGCCCAGGTGGCGAGAGAATGAGCATCTTTGTTAGCAGGCCAAGGGACAAAAGCAGCCATGAAGTCTGGATGGGCCGATAAGATATCACGAGTCGAATCAAGGAAAGGGCTAAGAACCGAGATATCTTCTCGGTCAAGCCAAAGCAACTTGTTGATCACTATCGCACAGTCAGAATATAGAATGATGGATGACCAACCTTTCTCACAAGCCAATTGAAGCCCTGAAATCACGGCAAAGGACTTTGCATGGCCAGCATTCATGCTGCCTGAAGAATGTTGCACAAGGCCACCCACGACGCAACCATGCTCATTACGTGCAATAATTCCGATGGCAGCTCCACGGCTCAGTTCAAAGGCTCAATCAACATTGACCTTTATAAAGCCAGGAGGGGGTCGTTTCCAAGTTATCTCTACGTCTACCGGAACCCCAGAACGGGCAGTAGAGCTGGACACAAGAACAAGGAAGTCTGAATGTAGAACCTGAGCGTTGGTGACGATAACCCAGGTTGGTTGAAATTGTTTCTCATGGACCAAGGTGTTTCAGCGACTCTAGAGGCTCCGGAGAAGAACCACAAGGCTCGCAAAGGACGCAGAATCCAGGACAATGATCTCTTCCTCGAGGCAGGCCAAGATGGAGATCGTACTATGGATCAACGATGAAGGAAGATTGGCAAGCACGAGGGCTTCTTTTTACTCAGCACAGTCCCTGTCTCCTTGAAAGCATGAAGGTCGTCTTGATCTTAATTTGACAAAGGGGACAGATTCTAGGACTAAGGCCAGTAGACCGTAGCCGACTCCCGATCAGCAAGCCATCGTTTCCCAATCTCCAGCTAAAAACTATGATCTTAGGCAACACATTAAGTTTGGCGAGCACCTTCCACAGCCTTGAAGGTCTATTAACAGGAGAAGAAAGACACTGTAAGTGCAAGTAACCAGATCGAACCGTGTTCATACTTGAATCGTGGTCACCCCAGACAATGATGTCACCACGGTTGAGGGAGATAGGGACTTAGAGGATGGATGCAACATTATCAGGATGGAAGAAAATTTTGAGTTTTCCCTCATCCCATTGTGCACGTCTCGGGTGCATAAAATTTGAGTAGCGAATAGGTGAGGATGGATTATCACTATAAGTGGCATAGAAGTTGATGGCAATGGAACCTCCCAATTTATCTGCAAGCATGCGTACGCTACTGTCTGCACCTAGGGTCCAAAAGAAGCCAACACGTAATTCCTGCATGGCTTTGTAGATTCCTTTCCATGTAAACGAGGCTTTGCCCTTCAAGGGGGCATCTAGAATATTCCCAAAAGGGAAATATTTGGCCCTGAAAACACGAGATTCGAGATAATTGAGTTCTTTAATAAAACGTCAAACCTACTTACCAACTAAAGCAATGTTGAAACTATGAAGATTGCGAAAACCAATCCCTCCGACATCCTCGTTCAGTTGCTTTTCTGGTCCACCAAAATTTGTGCATGGTTCTAGTGACATCGCTAAGCATCAATTGAGGGAGAAGATTGTAAGTCATGGCATATTGGGGTAGTGCTTTGGCCGCCGATTTGATAAAGATTTCTCTTCCACCAAAAAGATGAGTTTGGTCCAACTTGTGACACGAGAGTTGACTTTATCACGTATAAATCCAAGGAAGTTGGTTTTATTTTTACCAACAACTACAGGTAAACTAAGATAAATACTAGGATCAGATACTTCTCTAACACCCAAAATATCTGAAATTTGTGAGCGGTGATGAGTAGGGGTGCGTGGACTGTAATATAAGGTGGACTTGTTGAAATTGACTTTCTGTCCAAAAGACGTAGATAAAATATGTAGGGTCTCCTTGATACATGTTGCTTCAGTGATTGAATTCTTCAGAAAAATGATGCTATCGTCTGCATAAAGGAGATGGTTGACCAGATTCTCATTTTGACTAACTCAAATTCTTTTGAGGCAGACCAGCTTGTTGTTCAGCAAGGAGAGGGGCCGAGAGACCCTGGATACAAATAAGAAAGAGGAAATGAGAAAATGGATCACCCTGGCGCAACCCTCTGCGCGGATAAAAAACATGAGTTAAAGAACCATTGACACGAGCTGAAAAGGATACACTCGTAACGTAGGACATGATCAGATCCATCATAAGCATGGCATTCTGTAAAAAGGGTCATTCCACCCTGTCGAAGGCCTTTTCCATATCCAGTTTCAATGCAACGCCTTTATTGGGACCATTATTGGAAGACTGAAGATAGTGTATAAGTTCATGTGCCATTAGGATGTTATCCGAAATCATCTTGGTTGTCATTGATGCAAGATGATATGAACGGTTTTATGCGATGGACGAGCACCTTAGAGACGATCTTATAGACCACAGTGCAAAGGCTTATCAGCCGCAACTGCTTCATGTTAAAGGGGGCCTCAACTTTAGGAATGAGAGCAATCCCGTTTGATTGAAATAGGACATGTCAACGTTCTATACAAGAAGTTCATAGCGAAGCTGAAAAATATCATCCCCTATAACATCCCAATGCTTGCAGTAGAAGCTTCCAGGAAGGGCATCGATGCTAGGAGCCTTCCTAGGGTTGATATCCTGAAAAGCACGAATGATTTCCTCAATTGTAAAAGGTTTCAATAACTTATTATTCATTTCAGAGGTGATAGAAGGAGAAATATTATCAAGTAAAAAAGAACTAGTAGAGGGATTTGATGATGCAAACAAAGTGTGGAAGTAGTTCATAATCCCTAATTTTGTCTGTATTTTTATTTGCTTTAATATTACTATTATTTTTTATTATTATATATTTTATTTTATTTTATTTTATTTTGTTAGCATTATTATTATTATTATTATTATTATTATTAAATGAAATCAAACAAAAGACTAATTAGAAATATATGAATGCTCAATTAATTAAATAAAAATCAAAGCCCAACACACCCGAGCCCAATACCAAAAAACCTAAACTATGATCACCTAAGTTTAAACCCTAGCCATTAGAGCTTTTGAATCTTTGAATACCTTCTTTAATGCAGACCGATATTTAAGGAAACACATTTAATTATGCACAACATTCAAGGGGGCCACGTCAACGCTTCGAGAATCCTCCAACCGTTGGATCTACGCCACGTCACCAGCACTCAACGATCTGCATCGTCAATTATTCAATCGCTCGTAACCGATAGATGGAAGCCTTATCAACGGTCACGATAGAGCCTCAACCACCAAGAGAAACCCGTGACTCTTCGAGCCCCCGCGATTTCAGAACGACAGAATCGTTCCAGACGTCTTTCCAATTGTGGTAATCTGCAACGAATAATAGAACAAGGCAAAAAAGGAATACCATAATATATCAACGAAAACAACCAATGTATTTTTTATTTTTTTCTATCAAAGAAATGTAACATCATTCGGCTATAAAAAAAGAGCCCTAAACATTTGTAAAGGGGGAATTATTCAGACATCAATAGGAATAAAAAGGCAGCCTCAAGCATTTCAGAGGTATTTTCTCTCTTAAAAAGTGCATGCATTCATAAGAAAAATAAGGGTTTCGACGCTTACCGTCGCGTCGTTCGGGCTTCCTTCGGTGATAATCCTTCGGTCTTTCTAGGCTTCACAGGTGAATCAGCTGAAGGTCCGAGTCTTTTGGGCTTGGAAATAAAAAACGGAAGTTTTCGAATCTAGTTTCTTTGAGAAAAAAGGTTTTTGGTGTGGTTTTCTAAAAATGAGTTTTACATATGGTTTCAAAAGAAGAAAAGAGAGACTTTTGGGTTAAGTCATGAAGTTGTCGACGCTGGCGAACAGTGGCCGATGATGATAAAAGGCGGTCGATACGGCGACTCTTGAACGGCATCTAGAATTTGGCGTGGGTTCATGAAATAGACGAGATAGTTTGAGAAAAAAATGGGTTTGACATGGTTTTTAAAGTAAAAAAAAATGAAGCATTTGTTTATCTCTTGATATTTATACAAGTTTTAAATATGGATTAATTGCCTTCACTAAACCCTTCTGCCTCCACATATTCTTTTCCACCATCCCCTTTGTTTTTAAAGTTATTCGATTTGGTCCCTTGTTCTCCCTATTTCAAGTTCCTTGTTTTGGGTTCTGTCGCAATCTAGCCTGAGGACAAGTGGTAAAATCGCCCTTTTTGGCCCTTCCCCTTTGTGCTCCATTTAGTTTTCAGCTTATTTATTTTCTGTTGTTATTGATTTATGCCTTGTATTTTGCGTTTTTATGTTTTGGTCTTACATTATATTTGCTTGTTATCGTTTTTTCTTTCTTTGTGCCGTATGTCTATGTTTCTTTATGCGATATGGATGTATGTATAGCATGGTGTATGACGTTTCTTACTCTTTAAAGCATTTTTTATTATAGTGGGCCTTTGTTAATATTTGTGCATTTGCATATCCTTTGCGTATTTGCCATCCCATATTTACGTATACATACGTTTAATTCTTGTTGAAATTTCATATTCATGCCTTTTGTTTTTGTTTTGTTTTGTTCATATACTATATATTTACGTTCTTACCCTATTTTATTTGTTACCATGTTTTTTGTGACATTCATTTACTCTTTTAATTCAATGGACTACCTTAATAATTAATTAATTCAATGGACTACATTTTTAATAATTAATTAACTTTTAACTACGTTTAATTCTTAAATGCCTTTTGTTTTTGTTTTGTTTTGTTCATATATTATTATTTACGTTCTTACCCTGTTTTATTTGTTACCATGTTTTTTGTGACATTCATTTACTCTTTTAATTCAATGGACTACCTTAATAATTAATTAATTTTTATCTTAGATATTTATTATTGTAATATCCAAATTGATATTGACCAAATATTAGAATTAATATATATTGTCTAAAGGTAAACTTAACATGAATAAAATTTGACAAGTCATAACATCATATTTAATTGCTTGCTTCATGCATAAAGGTGATGTACTTGATTCGTACCCTAATTTAACCTAGTAGTCAAGTCTTATTTGATGTTGGTTTAATCTATGGTTCGAATGTATAGTTACCCTTATTGATTAAAGGACTAATTAATTTAAACCCACCAAGTGTTAATGCTCACTTAACTAAAGCTTGTATTCAATTGAAAACACTTAATTAAATTCAACTTAACTTTTTATGATTTCTATCGATAAAAGGCAACGTATGATTTGGTACCGATTTTTGGCGTTGTGGAGTGCTAATCCTTCCCTACACGTAACCAACTCCCGAACCCATTTTCAATGAATCTTTGGTTTTATGGTGTCCAGTCTACCTTATCTAAGTGACCAGTGGCGACTTCAAGTTTATTTTCAAAATACGATTTTTTTAAAAAGAAAATGTCTACCCAAAAGAAAATATTTTTATAAAAAGCGAGGGGACACCTAGTAATTTTCAAAAATGTCGTTACATCATGGCAACTCCGTTGGGGATCGATTTTTTTTTTTACAAAACAAAATAGAGTTAAGCTAAAAAATCCTACGTTGCTTTTATCGATGAAAAATTTGAAATTTAAGTTGACTTGAATTAATCTATTCCTTCTTGAAGATAATATTTTAATTGAGTGGGCTTTGATAATTGGTGATTTTGAATTAATTGCTCATTTAATTTATAAGAAATTACCGACATGTGTTGCATCATAATCATCGAGCTTTCTACCCAAGCTCTATCTCTTGAGTGGGAGTGAAATGTCATATACCCATGTGAGCAGCCCTTCAGGGGTTGATAATTCACTTTAGAATCCACACTTTTTGACATATGAGCAACCATCCACGTCACTATGTCGTGCTTTCCCTCAATATGAATCCAATTTTCAACCAGAATTGAGGTTCTTGTTACCTTAGTAGGTAAGAAGATAGGTTTGGGTACTCTTGTCTACAACCAAACCCACATGTGTGAGAACTTAAGAAGCTCATCCCATTAGAGCAATGTAGATAACCATAGCGAACTAGAATTCATGTTGTTAGGTTTTTTTGTAGTTAATCCTCTTTGGTATATTATATATTTGTTATTCATTTTCTATTCTTTCTTGTTTTGTTCGTTTAATTTTTTGGGCATATTCATGTCATTTTTATACGAAGTGTTGATTCGAGAATAGTTTGAAATTGAAGGTTTTCATAATGAGGGAAAGAGTCCATAATAACGAGTTGAAGAATCTCGAAGTTCAAGAATTGATCGAGAAAATGAGCAAAGACTAATTTTTTTAATTATGCCCTATGTGGTAGTTATTTTATTTTCTCGTTGTAATGAGACTTGATCTACGTTATGGAAAGTTATTTAAAGAGGATGTTCGAAGATCAAAACGTAGTTTGCATTCATTGCATCTTACGTTTATTGATTGATTTTAATTATTCTTCACGTATTTTGCGCATATAATACATTTGCATTCATTAGTAAGGAAACTAGATTAATTGTGAGAAATGTCATGACAGTAAGCCGCAATCATTTCGCGCTCCTACGGTACACGATCTCAAACGAGAATTATGGAAGATAGATTGGCTAATGTTGAGAAATCACAAAAAGACATTGAAGAACACTTGGGTAGTACCGAGCAAAGGATTGAGCGATCTCAAGATAAGATTATAGCTCGCATTACCGCACTGTTAGGCATGAGAGATACCAAAAAAGCTCAAGTAGCGGTTGGGACTCCCAATGCAGAAAAACTAAGAGGAAACTCTTCTCATACGAAGGTTCAACCGGAAGGGCCAGTTCTAAAGAATGTCCAATTAGCCGGAGCATCTGCCAATAATCCAGTCGATGTGGGGCATGGTTTTGAAAACGATGTTGATATAAAAGTTCCATATTTAAATCTTATCAATGAGATAGAGGCAAGATTATGGAGGGGGTTTGAAAAGAAGTTTGAGGAACAACACCTTTAAATGGAAGAAAGGGTTAGCATGTTGCAAGCAACCGATAACTATGGGGTTGACGTTATGGAGTTGAGCTTGGTGGCGAATTTGATTATCCCACATAAGTTCAAAGTGCTAGAATTTGAAAAGTATGATGGGACTACTTGTCTTTTGGCTCATCTAATCATGTATTACTGTAAGATGGCAGCACACTTGAAGAATGATAAATTGTTTATTCTTTGCTTCCAAGATAACTTAACCAGGGTCACCGACCGTTGGTATGCGGAACTCAGCCGAGCCAACGTAAAGTCATGGAAGGATCTATCTAGAGTCTTTAGCGAACAATACAAGCATGTGAAAGACATGGTCCCTAATAGGACAATGCTACAAGGTTTGACTTAAGGGCATGATGAGAATGCCAGACAATATGCCCGAAGATGGAGAGACGTCGCGGCGCAAGTCCAGCCACCTATTATGGAGAATGAGATTACCTGGATATTTGTGGATACACTATAAGATCCACTTTATGAGAAGATGATCAACAACATATCCTTGGGTTTTCCAAATTTGTGAACATGGCGGAATTTATTGAGGCCACTTTCAAAAGTGGCAAACTCAAGATCTGTGAAAGCTCGCAAAAGTATACAAAAAAAAAAACAATGAATTGAAGAATGTAAGTACCCATATCCTAAATAACGTCGTGATCGCGTCGAGCTGGTGGTAACAAGCTCACAATGATCTACTAGAAGAGAGACAAATGGGCAAAAAAATTAGACCTTTACTCTGATACACATAACCTATGGTGAGTTGTACCCCAAGCTCCTCGAAGCCGACTTGATACGCCCTTATCACCTTACTCCAATGCAACCTCCTTACCCTCAATGGTATGACCCTAAGGCCCAATGTGAATACCATGCGGGAATTATCGGGCACTATATCGGTAATTGCAAAGCATTCAAGAGGGTGATTCAAAACTTGATTAATGCAGGAGTTCTGAAATTTGACTCATCGGATGTGGCAACCAATACCTTGCCTAGGCATGAGGGAAAGTAAGGAGGTCAAGTTTTCCAATAAGGGTGAAGGATTAAAGAATCTGTTTGAAAGAAAAGTCAATCCTGAAGTTGTCTGGAGATTTTTGCATCTTATTCATGTTTTATTTTCATGCTAGATGTTGATTTGATCTGTATTTGGAATTTTCTTTAAAGTGATGTTTAGAACTCACCCTCCTACTTTTTTCCCCAAAAGTAGCAAGGATTTTTGTAAGGGCATGTTTGCGGGTTCTCCTTTTTAATAAAAAAATGTATTTTGCTTAACATACAATGACATTGAAAAATCCTATATGTATATATCTCTTCTTACCCTTGTGGATCTTTGGATATCAATTGCATGAGACGATATTGATTATGATGCAAAGATCAGTCAAATGTTGTGATAACGATGAAGTCTAATTTCTCGCTCAACCTACTCTGGTCGGTAAAGCACGAAAAACAAGACTATTACTTCTTTGATGATGTTCGATGATGAAAAATAATCTCCAAAAGTCATAAAAAGTGAAGTGAACTAGGCAAGTTTAACTAAGTGGAGTTGCTTGAAATTGAAGTTCTAAGCATAGTCTTCTATACCCTAATAAGAACACTTGGTTTGTAACTAGCGCCCAAAATATAAATGAATACAAAATCAAAAAAAGATGATGAAAAGTGAATAAATGAATGAACAATCGAATAAGTTTCGAAGCACTCTGATGGAGCTGTGGGAGTGACAAATCTAATAAGGAGTTATGCTCCACCTATCCAATACCCTGGCGTCATAGATGTATCTTTGAAGACATGTGCATAATAATAATAATAATAATAATATAATAATGACTAGATACAATCAAAATCACACACATGCACTTAGAATTTTATTCTTAGAATGATATTTTTGCGTCCCACTGGTTAAACAAGTTGGGGAAACTTGAACACATTTATGAATGGAGAAAACTAATGAGAACTAAAAGGAGCAGTTTTCGAATGGATCAAGGAATACGATAATCATGATGATGAACTGAGTGATATGGGAAGAATTTCACAATTTCAAATATTGCCACAACATTCAAAATCGTCATAGGAACAAGCTATGCTTGAAATGTTCATCAGAGGATTAAATCTAAGATGCTCTTGTGCTTGATATACAGGGCATTCTATTCTATTTTCTTATTATGATCTTGGTCTTGTTTTTTAAATAAGCTCACATTTTTTAAACCAAAAGATTTCTTCGCATTGCTTTAAAGATAAATTCCAAAATGTAAGACCATTGAGGCAAATGACCAACTTAGGTTGGCAAGATTCATAAAGCCCAAAGATGAAGGGGCAATATAGTGGCATGAGGTGATTTACAGTAATGGGGGCATCTTTGTCTGTAAAACAACAAGAACTTTTATAAGAGTTCAGTAAGGATGGACAAAGAGTTTGATTATTGAAGAGGATCAAGTGTAAACAAAAAAATTTTGGGGCAAAATTTTGTTGGGGCTTGAAGATGAATCAAGTCAATGACAAATACACTTCAAGGACAAAACTCAAAAGGTTTGAGAAGAGCAGTACAAAGTGAGGATCTGAAAAATCAGTTTCGAGCAAGGGATACAAAAATTCTAAAGGTTAATCCCGAGTATGAGATGAGATACTTCAATGAATGATATTAGGAGCCTCCTTGAAGATAAAGACTTGCGCAAGTGGCCCCAGTTAAGTTTTCAAAAGTACTATTTTTATAACCCTTTTTCACTTATATTATTGTTAGACTTAGACTCATTTTAGTTGCATTATTAGGCATTCATGCATGTTTTCATGATTTCCTTCATCGTCATGTTTGATTTCATAATTTAGTTGATTTTGTTGAAAAAGGTACTGCTGGTGTGTGTTTTTACGTGACGAGGCAATGAAGGAAACAAGGAAGCTGCCGATTTCTCCATGGATTCAGCCCTATATATAGTTGGAAATTCCAAGGAATCCGAGAGGAGTCGAAGAACTATGAGGAGATTAAAGGGAGATCAAATTCCAAGAGATTCAGAAAGATTTTTAGGAGGAATAAAATAATAAAATAAAAGATATCTATTTCTTTTATCATATTGTATTTAATTCCAACTTAACTTCCTCCTCAAGAAAGACTTTGACCTAGCCATCTCCTATAAATACAAGCCCTAGCCGCCAACTTCAAGGGATGTGCGATTGGGAGAGAAAACACTAGGGGCTGTTTCGATTTCTTCTTCTTCCTTTTGCTTCCATTAGATTCATGTTTAGAGATTTTATTCTTGAGTTTATTTTGTGCCCAATCATGAACTAAACTTATTTGGCTTGGGTTATTGTGTTTTTGTGGTTGTGAAAACGATTGGATTTGTTTAGGTATTGAGTTTTCAATTTTACTTCAAAGTTTGTTCATTCTTGGTTCTTAAATTCTTCGAGTGAATTGGGAGAGGATCTCGTGAATTCATCCATTTATCTAATATTGGGAGAGTTAGATTCAAGAAATGAATGAGCATGGTTTTCATACAATCGATCGACGATGAAGACTAATTCGACTTAGGGATAAGTTGGAAATTTCAACGGCTAAAAGGAGCGCAAGATAGGTTGTTGTCCACACTTGGTTCACGTATAGATGTATTATCAAGGCATGCACAATTAACAGTGTTTCGAGTTAGGGATAACGAGAAACTATGGAAGAACGCTTCGCCGAACTTTAAAGGTTGCCGCCCAATTGCCTAGGCAATTGCTCCATTCCCAATTGCCCAAGCAATCGCTCCATTCCCAATTGCGCAGGTATTTGCAGACTTGCCAAGGCAATCCGACTGGATTCAATTGTTGAGCAATTGAGCTACTTTAGCACTCAATTACCACGACGGTCCATTCAATTATCACACCATGACTCGCGATAACCCGGTCTACTCTCTTTTATTCAATTACATCTTTCTTTTTATTTAATTGCTCTTTTATTTTCTTGTTAATTAGAACTCCTACAATCGTCTACTTGTGTCTTTACTTTCAGTGCGAGAAGTTAGATTCTTAAAGTAGCACCAATCCCTGTGGAGACGATACTCGATACTTATCATATCACTTTATTACTTGCAACGTGTATACTTACACCGTTTGCGTTGCACTAATAACACGCAACAAGTTTTTGGCGTCATTGCTGGGGATTGACAATAGCGACTTTTTTTATTTTCTTGCACCTTTATTTCTTTTTATTGTTGTTTTATTTCTAATCAGTTTCAAGGGACTTATAACTTTGGTTTTGCATCTGTGTATGACCAGGGCGAGACCAACAACACAAGACTACCCATTCGAACTCGAGACAGAACGAGTCATTTATAGAAGAAGACAAGAACAACGAGCAGTAATGGCAGAACAACAAGGTAACCTAGTCGGCAATCTAAATGCCAATGGTAACCAGAATATCATAGTAAGATGAGGAGAAGATCAAGTCGTACAACCTGTTCATAATATACTCATTCGAGACTACTTAGAGGAAGATCTCAACGGTCTTAATCCAGGGGTTGTCGCACCAAAGATAGAAGCTGCCCACTTTGAATTAAAACTTGTGATGTTCAACATGATCAACACAATTAGTCAATTTGGCGGCTCAGCAACTGAAGATTCCCGACAACATCTCAAATCATTCTTGGAGATTTGCAATTCATTCAAGCTACAAGGAGTCCATGAAGATATTCTAAGGCTGAAATTGTTTCCCTATTCAGTGAGGGATAGGGCAAAAATGTGGCTGAATAGTATTCCATCCAGATCTATAGGATATTTGACGGATTTGTCTTGTGACTTTATTGATAGATTTAGCTCTACGAATATGACTGATAATTTGCGTAGTGATATTACTTCTTTTCGGCAGGCAGATGATGAATCCATGTACGAGGCTTGGGAGCGATACAAAGAGCTTTTACACAAATGTCCCGTGCACGGATTCCCATTGTGGACGCAAGTGATGATGTTCTACAACTCAGTGACCACGCCGACAAGGATGATGCTAGATGCCTCGGCAAATGGCATACTCTTTGACAAGTCACCTGAGAAAGCGATAGAGATTCTGAACCGTCTTGCCAATAACAATTATCAGTTCCCAACCACCCGAAGGGGAATAGTCAGACGTAATGCCACAATAAATGAGCTTGATTCATCAGGCTCTATTTCTGCACAATTGGTCGCTTTAACCAATATGGTTAAAAATATTCAGCGACCTAGTAACACACAGGAGATCAAGGTAGTAAATTCAATTTGTGATTTATGCAATGGTAACCACGATTCTTCTGAGTATTCACAGAACCCAGAATCTAGCTTTTACGTTGGAAACTACATCCGAAACAACAATGTGATGTCCAACACATACAATCCAGCCTGGAGGAAACACCCTAATTTTTCATGGAGCAACCCAAACAATACCATTAATCAGAACAGTCAGAACACACAAGCATCGAGATTCTAGCAGAACATGCCACAACAACAGATGCCGCAGCAACAGACGCAACAATAATCAACTCTATCCAGTTCTTTGGAAAATTCTCTCAATGCTTTCATGTTAAAAACTGAATCTTATATGGTAGATAATAGTAATTTCATGAAGAAGACTGATGCTTTTATGAATAGGACAGAGATGAGATTGCAAAATCAAGAGGCCTTTGGAGACACAAGTCGGGTAATTCGCTCAGAACTTGAACATAAGACCACCAGGCAGTTTACCTTATGATACTGAGGTCGCCAAAGGAATAGTCCATGAGCAGTGTAAAGTAATCACCACACGGAGTGGACTAAAGCTTAATGATGCTCCTATCCAGCCAATAAATCGACAAGGAGAGCAACCTCGTATCCAGACAGATGAATACAACAACAAAACCTCCAATAAAAATGACAAGTCAGAAATTACCAAGGCAACTCCACATGCTCATGCCTCGGCAAGTCCTGATGCCAAGGCAATACCATATACCCATGCCCTAGCAATACCCGATGCCATCGCCTTGGCAACCAAGCATGCCTCAGCAAGTCCTAACGCATCGGCAATTCATCAAATCAAATTCCAATGCAAAGAACGGATTGAGGACATCCAACTTCCACCACCATTCCCACAAAGGTTGAAACGACAAAAGCAAGAATACCAGTTCAAGAAGTTCCTTGAAATATTGAAGCAAGTCCACATCAATTTGCCATTTGTTGAAGCAATAGAACAAATATCGAACTATGCTAAGTTCCTTAAAGACATCGTCTCTAAAAGGACTAGGCTAGGGGAATTTGAAATCGTTGATGTGACAGAATGATGCATGGCCATGTTGCACAATCGGATGCCACCTAAACTTAAAGATCCCGGTAGTTTCACTATACCATGTTCAAATGGAAACCATTATGTCAGGAAGACATTGTGTGATCTTGGAGCAAGCATAAACTTGATGCCAAAATCAGTTTTCCAGAAATTGGGAATCGGGAAGGCACGACCAACAACGATCATGCTACAACTTGCTGACAGATCCTATATGCATCCAGAGGGAAAAATTGAAGATATACTAGTAAGAGTTGATAAATTTATTTCCCCGTTGATTTCATTATTTTGGATTATGAAGCAGATGAGTTCACACCCATTATCCTTGGGAGATCGTTTTTAGCAACAGAAAGAACCTTGATCGATGTTGAAAAGAGAGAACTCGCGATGAGGGTGGATGACCAGCAAGTTAAGCTGAATGTATTCCAAACCCTAAAGCATGCCGATGATCCAGAAGAATGTCAATTACTCCATGCTACAACCAAATTTGATTTTGATATGGAAGAACATTGCCTTGGCAATAACATTGCCAAGGAGAATTGTCTCGGTAATTACATTGCCCAAGCAATTGAACCTGAGGAGTTTGAAGAGCTGAACGATAATGAACCTGAGGAACTTAATTGGATGGTAAGCTGACCAGGTACATATTTCAAACCATTGGACTACACATGTAAGGAAGGTAAACTCGAGAAACCTTCAATTGAACAACCCCCCATTCTTGAGTTGAAACCATTGCCAGTGCAATTAAAATATGCTTACTTAGGAATCAATAATACATTGCCCGTAATTATTTCTTCTAAGTTACAGCTTGAACAAGAAAAGAAATTGATTGACATGTTGATACTGCACAAGAAAGTAATAGGATGGACAATTGTTGACTTGAAGGGAATTAGCCCAGCAGTGTGTATGCACAAAATCCTATTGGAGGATGATCACAAACTGACAATTGAGGCACAAAAGAGGCTTAACCCTGCTATGAAGGAAGTCGCGAGTAAGGAAATCATCAAATATCTTGATGCAAGAATTATATATCCTATCTTTGATAGTACATGGGTAAGCCCGGTACAATGTGTACTGAAAAAGGGAGGTATAACCATGGTAAGCAACGAAAGCAATGAACTAATGCCAACTAGGACTGTGACCGGTTGGAGGGTTTGTATGGACTACCGCAAGTTAAATAAATCCACTAGGAAAGATCACTTACCTATGCCATTTATTGACCAAATGCTTGACCGACTTGCAGGTAAATCTTTTTATCGTTTTCTTGATGGTTACTCAGGTTATAACCAAATTGCCATAACACCGGATGATCATGCAAAGACCACCTTCACATGCTCGTATAGTACCTACACTTTTCGAAGGATGTCGTTTGGATTATGTAATGCTCTGGAAACTTTCCAGAGATGCATGATGGAAATCTTCTCCGACATGGTTGAAGACTTCCTTGAAATCTTCATGGACGATTTTTTAGTATTCAAAGACAACTTCGACAATTGCCTCGGTAATTTGGAGAAAGTGCTAACAAGATGTGAAGAATCTGATCTAGTACTCAATTGGGAGAAGTGCCACTTTATGGTAGATGAAGGCATAGTGCTCGGTCACAAGATCTCATCCAAAGGAATTGAAGTCGACAGAGCCAAGGTGGAAGTGATCGAAAAATTACCACCACCAAATTCGGTCAATGGAATTCGAAGCTTTCTCTGTCATGCAGGTTTTTATAGAAGGTTTATTTATAATTTTTCTAAAATCTCTAAACCTTTGTGTAACTTGCTTGAACAGGACAAATCCTTTATTTTTGATGATTCATGTGTCCAAGCATTTGAAACCCTTAAGAAGCAGCTTGCATCAGCGCCTATTATTGTACCACCAGATTGGACATTACCCTTTGAACTTATGTGTGACACAAGGGACTTTGCAGTAGGAGTAGTACTAGGTCAACGAATAGGTAAAATCTTTTATGTGATTTACTACGCTAGTAAAACTCTTAATGAAGCTGAAGTGAACTACACCGCTATGGAGAAAGAGTTACTAGCTGTAGTTTTCACTTTTGATAAATTTCGTTCATACTTGATCGGGACCAAGGTAATTGTTCATATTGACCATTCGGCAATTAAGTACCTTTTTGCCAAGAAAGATGTCAAACCTCGTTTAATTCGTTAGATTTTACGTCTACAAGAGTTTGACATTGAAATTAAAGACAGGAAGGGTACCGAAAACCAAGTCACCGACCATTTATCACGCCTAGAATGAGGAAAAGATGATGACACAAACGTGGAAATCCATGATGCATTCCCGAATGAGTAGTTGTTAATCGCCTAGTCAACCTCAAGTATCGATGCCCAAGCAACCGCAGTAGGGACTACCTCGGTAATACCCGTGGCAACAACAGCAGGAATTGCCTCGGTAATTCCATGGTATGCAAATTTAGTGAATTTCCTTGTTAGTGGCATTTTACCTCATGATCTTACTCACCAGGGAAAGAAACGGTTCCGAGATGATGCTAAGCATTACTACTGGGATGAACCTATTTTATTTAAATAATGTGCAGACCAGGTTCTTAGGGGATGCATCCCCGAGGAAGAGCAGCAAAACGTGCTCCGACAATGCCATTCATCACCACATGGAGGTCATTTTGGAGGTATTTGCACCGCGACCAATGTCTTGCAATCCAGTTTCTATTGGCCAACACTTTACAGTGATGCTCAAGACTTCTACAATAGGTGTTGTCGATGTCAGTGAACAGGGAATACTTCACGCCGACACGAGATGTCACTACAAAATATCCTTGAGGTCGAGTTGTTTGACGTGTGGGGGATCGATTTCATGGGACCCTTTCCATCCTCATTTGGCAATGTATATATCCTACTTGCCTTGGACTACATGTCTAAATGGGTAGAAGCAGCTGCAGTTTCTAGCAACGATTCCAAGACTGTGCAAAAATTCTTGCAGAAAAATATATTCACACGATTTGGAACACCAAGGGTACTTATTAGTGATAGAGGCACCCACTTCGATAATAGGCTAATTGCCAAATTTTTGGAGCGATTTGGAGTGACGTACAAAATTGCCACGGCATATCATCCACAGACAAACGGGCAAGTCGAAATTTCTAATCGTGAATTGAAGGTTATCCTTGAAAAAGTTGTCAATCCTTCTCGAAATGATTGGCCGGCAAGAATTGATGAAGCACTATGGGCCTATCGAACAGCATTCAAGATGCCTTTAGGCATGTCGCTACAGACTTGTCTATGGCAAGACTTGCCACCTTCTGGTAGAGATCAAACACAAGGCTTATTGGGTGATCAAAACTGTCAACATGGATTAGGAGAGTGCTGGACAAAAGTGACTACTGGACCTTAACAAAATTGAAGAATTTTGTGCCTTAGCTTACGACAACGCAAGAATCTACAAGGAAAAAACAAAGCGTTCGCATGATAAGAAGCTATTACTGCGACAATTTTTGCCCAGGCAATTAGTTCTTCTCTTCAATTCTCTGTTAAAACTCTTTCTGGGAAAATTGAAATCGAGATGGTCCGGGCCCTTCAAAGTCGTAAAACCTTTCTCCCATGGTGCCGTGATAATCAAGTCCACCATTGATGGGCATGAGTTCAAAGTTAACGGACAAAGATTAAAGTACTATGCCGGCAACCATGTTGAGCGCGACAAGAAAGTGGTTACTTTAGGAGATGCATAACCATGCTCTCCTTTAGTATTTCTTATTTATTTTTATTTTTAATTTTAGACTTATTTTATTTTTGGATTTATTTTTATGATAAAAGTATGTTTTTAGTTTAATTTTTATTCTTTTTATCTTTATCTTTCCACATTTTTTTCTTTATTTTTGATTCCACAACCACAATCACCATGGCCAAGAACATCAAGACAATTCCTCACCAGCTAAGGAACAAAAAGTGCCAAAGAAAGCCCCAAAAGTGAAGCTTGTCCGGGCAACCAAAATTGCCTCAGCAAGACCTGATGCCCAGGCAGCTGAACCCTACTTCGACAATTGATGATGCCACGACAACTGCCGCACAAGAGGCAACACCAGCCACACGCACTCAACAATCACGAATCAGCAAATGAATCAAGCAAACGTCCCAAAAGAAACTCATCATTCAAGGTGACGACCTTTCCTACTAACTCATTTGCATTTTATTTTAATTTTTGCATGCATTGAGGACAATGCTTCTCTCGAGTTTGGGGGGGTATTTGTTTCTAGTTAATTCATGTTTAGTTGCATTCATCTTTAGTAATAGCATATAGGTTGCATATGTTACTTGCCATGCCTTTGATTGGATTTAATTGCTTGAACTTGTTGAATATCTAATAATGAATTTTTGCCACTATATTTAATTGAAAGAGCCTTTAAATTTTAGGATTGCATGAAAAGAACTTAGAATTTTACTATGATGCTAAATATTATAAACACAGTTGTGGCTTGTTGATTGAAAGAAACTTGGTGAACTTATGTTTCTTAAAATTTGGGTAAATTTAAATTGAAAATTTAAAGTTAATTTCTTGTTAGAGGTGCCCGAAACTGGCTCTAGTACTTGCATATTGAAGATATCGCTAGAGGTGCCCGAAATTGGCTCTAGTAAAAAAATGAATAAATAACCCGGTAATAAAATTGATAAAAGCATATTGTTCACATAGAATCTTGAAAATCAACTTGTACACAACTACGCACACACATTGTCACAAGCATTATTATTTGGTTCCGGGAAATTTTTGTGCCATCTGAAAAATCCAAAAGGTGATCATACTTGGTGCCACGGTTCTGAGGTTTGAATTCAATTTTGAAGCATGTCTTTGATGATTAAAGTCTTGGCAAGTAATTATTAGATTTGCATTTCTTGAGGACAAGCAATAGTTCGAGTTCGAGGGTGTGTTAAGTGTTCAAAAGTACTATTTTTATAACCCCTTTTCACTCATATTATTGTTAGACTTAGGCTCATTTTAGTTGCATTATTAGGCATTCATGCATGTTTTCATGATTTCCTTCACCGTCATGCTTGATTTCATAATTTAGTTGATTTTGTGGAAAAAAGGTACTGCTGGTATGTGTTTTTGTGTATGCAGGTTAATTGCCCAGACAAGTATTGACGAGGCAATGAAGGAAACAAGGAAGCTGTCTATTTCTCCATGGATTCATCCCTATATATAGTAAAAAATTCCAAGGAATCTGAGAGGAGTCAAAGTACTATGAGGAGATTAAAAGGAGATCAAATTCCAATAGATTTAGGAGGATTTTTAAAATGAATAAAATAATAAAATAAAAGAGATCTATTTCTTTTATCATAATGTATTTAATTCTAACTTAACTTCCTCCTCAAGAAATACTTTGACCTAGTCATCTCCTATAAATACAAGCCCTAGCCGCCAACTTCAAGGGATGTGCGATTAGGAGAGAAAACCTTAGGGGTTGTTTCGATTTCTTCTTCTTCCTTTTGCTTCTATTAGATTCATGTTTAGGGATTCTATTCTTGAGTTTATTTTGTGCCCAGCCATGAACTAAACTTATTTGGCTTGGTTATTGCGTTTTTGTGGTTGTGAAAACGATTGGATTTGTTTAGGTATTGAGTTTGCAATTTTACTTCAAAGTTTGTTCATTCTTGGTTCTTAAATTCTTCGAGTGAATTGGGAGAGGATCTCGTGAATTCATCTATTTATCTAATATTGGGAAAGTTAGATTCAAGAAACGAATGAGCATGGTTTTCATACAATCGATTGACGGTGAAGACTAATTCGACTTTGGGATAAGTTGCAAATTTCAACAGCTAAAAGGAGCGCAAGATAGGTTGTTGTCCACCCTTGGTTCACGCAAGGATGTATTATCAAGGCATGCACAATTAACAATGTTTCGAGTTAGGGATAACGAGAAACCATTGAAGAATGCTTCACCAAACTTTGAAGGTTTTGCCCAATTACTCAGTCAATCGCTCCATTCCCAATTGCCCAGGCAATCGCTCCATTCCCAATTGCCCAGGCAATCGCAAACTTACTAAGACAATCTGACTGGATTCAATTGTTTAATAATTGAGCTACTCTAGCACTCAATTACCACGACGGTCCATTCAATTATCACACCACGACTCACAATAACCCGACCTACTCTCTCTTATTTAATTACATCTTTCTTTTTATTTAATTGTTCTTTTATTTTCTTGTTAATTAGAACTCCTACAATCGCCTACTTGTGTTTTTACTTTCAGTGCGAGATTCTTGAAGTAGCACCAATCCCTGTGGAGACGATACTCGATACTTATCATATCACTTTATTACTTGCGACATGTATACTTGCACCATTTGCGTTGCACTAAAAACATGCAACAACCCCTTATTGGAATTCATGCATCATTTATAGTTAGACATCCCTAAGATAGGAGCATGCTAACTCATATCCATCAGGCCATTTTGTCTATTTTGACAGGTATTCAGAATATCAACAAAAATTCCAATTTGCAGCTTTATGTATGAAGGGGAAAATCCCAGCAAAAATCAAGAGTTCCTAATGAGAAGAACTCGCCTAACAAAGTTCAATATGTTAATTCAAGACCTTCACCAAGGCTTCCTTCAGTGTATGGTTTTATTTTCGAGCCAACGACCTCCAGTGTTAGACGTTCTAGTTAGCCCCCAGTGCTTAACCTTTAATCCTCCAAGTCATCAGTAAAACCTTCAGTGCATGATGATTTGGGTTGTGATAAGTCTAATATTTGCATATTTTTCACATATATACCTATATTTTAGTGTTCTAATCCAACTATAAATCTATGTTTTAACAAGTGTTTGATTTTTGTAGGGGTTTTGACAACTAAAGGATAATACATGCTTAAAAAAGAAGTTTTAGTTGGATTTGGATTTTAAGGAGCGCTTAACATAAGAAGATGAATTCTACTTCAAGTTGAACTTTTATGTTTTATATTATACTTGGAGTAGGATATAGTTTTAAATTAAATCTTATTGTAATTCCTTCTTCTAGTTGATGTAAATGACCTCTATTATAAATAGGGTCAAGAGGAGAAGAGAAATCATTTATCCCATAATTCTCATTCTTCTTTTCTTTGTTGATTTCCTTTCTCCATGAGTTGCTAAACTCTTTTTCTAGTTAAGGTTTAGGTTCGAGGTTATTAATAACAGTTTTTAGTGAGATTTCTTGTTCTTCATCTTCTTCATCTATTTCAAGTATTTTTATATTTTTCGGGCTTATTCAACACGTATATATTGGATTATATATAAACGAAAACCAATCGAGGCATCCTTGATACAAGTGGTAAGTAACCAAGCAACGGGTTAGAAGGTATGATTTCATATTCTTGATAAGTTAACGGATTAGTATTTTGATAGTTTATGTGCATTGGGTCTCTTAATTTAGTAAAGGTATTTGATAGGTTTTAATTCTAAGTGGATTATCTTAGGATTTTAATCTTGATAATAAGAATTAGTCATTTATGGATTATTAAGTGATTATCTACTAAGTAAGAGATATTGGGTTTAATTATGGATTATCAATTAACCTATAACCAAGCTATTTGAGATTGATGTAGATTTATCTTTTGTGAAGTTCGATGATCTAAAACTTGGATTAATACACCGAGATCCACCTTAACTAGAGTTCCTTTTAATATAGAATTCTCGTTTACTCTAAATTGCTTTTTCAATTCTACTCAAATTCAAACTCCCCCGAATTTACTTTTCTATTTATAAAATTAATCTCTTACCATTCCCTATGGATTCGACCTTGCTTACCGCTTCTACAAGTTACTTTGAGCAGGTTTTATTTTTGACGGCTTCGACAACCGCTATAAAAAATTGGTGTTGTTTTTGGGGAGTGGTGTCAAGTAGGTTGATTTTATTCAATTTTATTTTATTTTATTTTATTTTGTTCCTTTTTATGCTTCGTTCTTCTTGATTTAACATGAAAAAACCTAATTTTCAAGGCTAAATGAATTAAAATAGATAAAACCCTAATTTTTAAAAGGGATCAATCGTCAGGCTATTTTCCACATTTCAGTTTCAAAAATGGTCGTGACAGCTTGGTGACTCCGCTGGGGATTTAAAATTGAGAGTCATGCCTAATTAATTAATTTCACGTGGCATTTTGGGCAATAATTTGAATTTAAATTTTTTGAGAATTGTTGGATAAATTTTCAGGAAGAATGAAGGTAGCTTTTGTGTGTGATATATTTGTCATTCATGCATAGCCCTCGACCCAGGCTTTTCACCCTTAAGTGGGAGAAAGACATTATCCGATGTGATGCTCTCCAGCTCCAATTTCGGATCTTTGTCTTCTTTTAGTATACTAACCTTATGTGTCATAGGGCCCATGCCTCCGTTGTAAAATAACCTATACTACCGAATCGATGTCTTACTGTCGTAGTAGACAGTAACAACAGTTCGGGGAACCCAGAGTCTAGAACTAAACCCATATTCTATTTTTAGAAACCTACCCTATTAGAGTCAGATAGGGACCTAGGCCAGGTGCTGCCAGTTTAAATAAATTTCTCTGGTTATTTTCTTTGCAAATATAATGTGTTTTTCTGTGTTAATATTTTGTTTATTTGCTTTTCACCCTTAAGTGGGAGAAAGACATTATCCGACGTGATGCTCTCCAGCTCCGAGTTCGGATCTTTGTCTTCTTTCAGTATACTAACCATATGCGTCATAGGGCCCACGCCTCTGTTGTAAAGGACCTATACTACCGAATATATGTCTTACTGTCGTAGTAGACAGTAACGATAGTTCGGGAACCCAGAGTCTAGAACTAAACCCATATTATGTTTTTAGAAACCTACCCTATTAGAGTCAGACAGAGACCTAGGCCAGGTGTTGCCAGTTTAAATACATTTCTCTAGTTATTTTCTTTGCAAATATAATGTGTTTTTCTGTGTTAATATTTTGTTTATTTGCTTTCTGTATTAATTCACACCACTGACACAAGTTTTTTTGTTTTTGTTATGTTTGTTCTTATTTGTTTATGAATCGTGTTATATTGCATTTGTTTTGGCATCGATTCAGGAATCAGTTAATTTGGAAGTGTTCAATATGTCTGAAAGGTTTAAGATAGGAGAAGAAAATAATTCGGTCTGGACATGGTCAGAACAGACTCAGCATGAGAAAGGAGACAGTTTGCGAAAGGGAGAAGTGTCTCAGATGAAGAGTCAAGTAAAGTTGAATACTAATAAGAATACTTGTCTGCTGAAAGTAAAGGTAATATGGGATAAGTGGGGAGGTGAAATGAAGGAGTCATTTAGAAGAGAATTCGGTGATATAGCTTTATTGCTAAGTGTATAGATAGACCAACAGTTACTTAGAGCAATGGCACAATTCTGGAATCTTGCGTACAATTATTTTACTTTGGTCACGTAGACATGGCACCAACACTTGAAGAGTATGAGGTATTAATTAATTGTCTTAGGATGCAAAGTGACAAGATCTATACTAGACCAAATAACAACTCGGGCTTCAAGAAGAAATTGGTACCAATTACTGGAAAGACAAAAGAATGGTTAGACAGGAAAATAGCCAATAGTGACAGCACTGATCAGAACGAGGACAAGCAGCGTGTAAATTAGAAGGTTCTTAAGGAGTTGATATTGGCAAATGAAGATGAACTAGTTAGAGTGAGAAGCTTATATGCCTTGTGCATATACGGGTTGGTTTTATTTCCAATGACTCTAGAGCACATAGATCCGTCAACAATGGGATTGTTTGAGCGATTAGAGAAAGGTGTAAACCCGGTGCCTGTCATTTTGATAGAAACTTATAGATCGTTAACTGCGTGAAAGAAATCAGGGGAAGGAAGATTTTGGGGATGTGCACAACTGCTAGAGATTTGGTTCACAGGGTATAGGTGGGATACTTCGTATAGAGCCGTCAGGTATCTCGATACATATTCACCAATAGAAGAACATTTAACTAATTTTTCGTTGGAGAAAAAGAATGAGAAACAGTGAGAAGAATGTTTCAAGAATATGAAGGATATCGATGTTGTATGGAAAGCTCCTTGGTGTAACAGGGGAACAACATTTCTATATCGATGTGGAGACAGAGATTAGGTCCCATTACCTGGGATTTAGGGAGGAACGACATATTGTCCTTTGTTGGTGTCTAGACAATTTGGCTCGAGACAGTTCAAGCCAGCTACTACAGGCATGGCAAAGTTTGAATATGCACACAAGACGAATGATTACAAAGGCATAATAATTCAAACTACAAAAACATGGGAGAAGCCGAGGAGGGTTCATCCATATCAGGATTTGGAAGTTATGACAAGGTATGAGGAATGGAGGACACAAAGGGTAAACGATACAACCTTTCATGAGATACAGGAAAATATAGGACCGTCTGTTTGATCAGTTATAGAAGCACCATCTGCGCTGGAGAAGCTAAGGCACGATCGAGAACTAGACTTGAAGAAATATGAGAAATGAATTAGTGACCTTATTGAAGAATTAACCATGACAAAGCTGCAAGTGAGTAAGCATGAAGGAAAGGAAAATGAGCTGACAAAACAAAACAAAAAGATCAGTCGGGACTTGAATGAGCTGCAAGAAATCCATGAGAGTTACAAAGTAAAGCAAAAAGGAGGAACGAGTAAAATGGTGCAGAGTTTGTCGGAGAAATTGGACGATATGACAAAAGAAAGAAATAATTACAAAAAGATGTACGAGAAGAAATATCGCGAAGGCAAAGAATCAAGCAACAAGGCTAAGAAGAAATTGGAAGAAGAACAGGCACAAAATTTTGATTTAATGTCCCAAGTATCACAATTGGAGTAGATGGTTGTGAAATACCATAATAAGGACAAGGTCCAAATAGAACAGGAGAAGGAAGGGTTACAGAAAAAGATATCGGAGTTAGAGAATACAGTGGAAGGCTTGAAGGAGAAGCTCACAGCCTACGGGGGAGCGTTATACCAAGAAAGTGGATCATGGAAGGATAAGTATGAAGTGGCACAATCCACCATCCGAAGCCAAAATGATGAATTGGTAGGCTTCAAGAAACATGTCTGGGGTGTTGCTTCATACGTACAGATATTGTCGAAACAAGCCACGAGTCTGTTGGAGCAGGAAAATATCGAGCTGGAGCATGGAGAAGTCATCAACCGTCTACTTCATGAATTAGTTAATCTAGGATTAGGGCTATTAGTTTTCTGTAGAAGAAACTGTCTTTTCCTTGTATTTGGACCTCCGAGTAAATGAATGTTTCCAAAAAACTAGTTCTTGAATCCGATGCCTTTTTTGTATTCATGCATTCATACATTTATATATTCATGCATTCACATTGTAAAATAAATGGTTTAACAAAGAAAGATTCTATAGTAGTTTGTTTTTGAACCGCAATCATACCGCATTCATACAGGATACGTCTGTGCTCCAAGATTATGGTTGTAGAAGATAGAATTACCAGTCTTGAGAATGACCGCGTTGGAGTTTAGAATAGATTTGACATAATCGAGCAGTCTATGAAGGACAATTTTGCTCAGGCTTAGAGGGAAATAACCAACCAGCTGACTGCCTTTCTAGGACCAAAGGAATCTGGAAAGGGAAGGCACATGATGGATCAAATAAAATGCATGAACAAGGTGATACTACATCTCACATAAGGGAGCAACCTGGGGGACCTCCTCTTGTGAAGAAGGTCCATATCAATCTAGCTGGGGCCACTACTAATCATCAGGTCAATGTTGGAGCAAATTTTGGGAGTGGTGATGAAGTCCGGATTTGAATATCGTCAACGAAATTGAAAGGATCCAAGCTGAAATAGAGAGTGAATATGAAGAGCATTGTAAAGCTCTAGAGGATCACTTGCTGGAGATGCAAAGGGTGAATGAGCAGGGGTCTAGTGCTGCCGATTTGAGTCTTGTTGCTGACCTGGTCTTGCCTCCTAAATTCAAGGTACTGGATTTCAAGAAGTATGGTGGGTTGACTTGCCCGAGAGCACATCTTACCATGTATTGTCACAAGATGGTTTTTTATTTGAAGGATGAGAAATTATTGATTCATTATTTCCAAGACAGCCTAACAGGCTTAGTAGCGAGATGGTACACCCAGCTGAGTCGGGTGAACATAAGGACATGGAAAAACCTTTTCGGAGCTTTCGAGGAACAATATAAGCACGTGTTTGAAATGGTTCCCAGTCGGGTCATGCTACAAGCCATGGAACAGAAACCTACCAAAAGCTTATGATAGTATGCACAAAGATAAAGGAAAATGGCAGCACAAGCACAACCAACGATAATGGAGAGTGAGATTACCCACATATTTGTGAACACTTTGAGAGGGCCACTCTTTGAACATTTGATTGGCAGCGCCACTCATAACTTTGCTGATATGGTGATGACTGGTGAATTGATTGAGGCAGCAATCAAGAGCTGAAGAATAGAGAGTGGAGAAAGTTCTCGTAAGAGTTTCAAAAGAAAGGACAATGAAGTGAATAATACCAGTGCTTATGAGACACCAAAGAATGTTAATATCATACCTCCTGGGGCAGCAACTGGGAGCTCTTAGAACTCAAACAAGAAGGATTCCCAGGGTTTAAGGAATGAGAGGATAAATTTTACACCAATACTGGTGTCGTATTCGGAGCTGTACCCACAGTTGTTTGATGCGAACTTGGTGAGGCCTTATTATCTTACACCCCTTCAGCCACCATACCCTTCATGGTATGATCCAAAGGCTCATTACGAGTATCATGTTGGGATCCCAAGACATATAATTGAGAATTGTACTGTATTCAAGAAAGTGGTTTAGAATTTGGTCAATACTAGGGTGTTGAAATTTGATGAACCCAATATTGCAGCCAATCCGTTACCAAACCACGGTGGACGAAGGGTAAATGTGATAGAAGAAGATGATGAAGCCAAGCGACTAAAGACTGATGTGTCTAAAATTAGATCTCCTCTAAAATGGGTATTTGAACAACTGTATAATATTGGGATGATACAGATAGGGATGGAAGTTGAGAAAGAAGTAAATTCAAATGTATACTGTGAATATCACCAGGAAGAGGGCCATGAAATTCAACATTGTGCCGAATTCATGTGCTTGATCCAGGGCATGATGAATAATAAAGAGATTGAGTTTTTCGAAAAGGTTGGTGGAAAGAAAGAGGTTGAGGTATGTACCTATGAGCCTTTAGGGATTAAGTATGGGGTCAATAGGTCGTTGGTCATAACAACGAGGCCAAAGGCGGAAGGCTCTTCAGCCAGTGTAAGGCCGACAATGACTCCTAAGATTGTGATTACTCCACCGGAACCATTTGCTTTTAAGAACTCTTACAAGGTTCCCTGGAACTATGCTGCCACTATGTCTTTGCCAGAAAATTCAAAGTCTCGGAAAGAAGAAAACCACAAGAGGAAACAAAGATAATGAAAGAAAAGAAGCAAGATGAAAACCTGAGTCAGAATTGATGAATGAAGTGGGAAAGCGAAAGGGAAACAATGTTATTCACATGAGACATCCAAGGAAGGTGAGAAAGCGAAAGGGAAGGCCGCAGTACCAGAAAAGTTTTTTGGGGAAGACCCCACTCTTAAAATAAATGACCCCGTTATGGAAGAATAGGCCCATGAGTTCTTGAAGTTCTTGAAGCAGTGAGTACAACATAGTTGAGCAGTTGAAGAGGCAACAAGCAAGGATTTCTGTTCTTGAATTACTGTTGAGTTCAGAAGGGCACCGCAACGCGTTGATAAAGGTACTCAACTAGACAATTATATTACCTTCATTGATGACTAGATTCCAAAGGGTGGAATAGGATCTATCAAGGCTTTGAATACCATGACTCACTGCAAGGGTTATGTTCTTCTTGAAGTCCTGATTGATAACGGCTCAGCTCTGAATGTTCTGCCAAGGTTACCCTACAGAGGTTGCCGATTGATGACCCCTATATAAAAGTATATAAGAACACCATGGGGGCTTTCGTTGGAACTACTCGAGAGGTACTTGGAAAAATCGAGGTGCCACTGTTAATCGGGCCGACAATTTATAATATGGATTTTGTGAAGATGGATATTAAGCCGACATATAATTTTCTGTTAGGAAGACCTTGGATCCATTCAGCTGGAGCGGTACCATCGTCGTTGCATCAAAAGCCAAACATTGTAATAGAAGGAAAGTTGGTCAGCATTAGAGCAGAAGAAGATATCATTGCTTCGATAACCATTGATGCTCCATATATCAAAGCAAATGAAAATACCCTCAAATGTTCTTTCAGAGCTTTGGAGTTTGTCAATGCAACTTTCATTGCTGAGGGTAAGCTATTTCCTCGACCAAGGCTGTCGAATTGCACCAAGATGACTGTTCATGAAACACTCGGTAGATGTGCAAAAATAGGAAATGGACTGGGAAAACATCTTCAGGGATGTTTGCATCCAAAGTATGTTATTATGAAAAATGACCGCTTCGGACTTGGATTTGAACCCAACATTCAGGAAAGACTGAAGGATCTGAGAAAGAGGGGAGACCAAAGGAGGGCCCGATTCTTGGGAACTGAGACTCCTTCTAAACCCGTGACCTTATTTGACTTGACCAGTATCTTCAAGTCACGAGGGTTTGAAAATATGGAAGAACAATTGGAGAAAGACCGTGTGGAAACTGTGAAATTGCAAGAGGAAGAGATCTTTGGCAACACCATGGAGAGGCTGAGCGTCAATGGAATATTTGAGGGATCTCAACCCAGCATGTTTCTAGGGGGAATTCGCCCATGTTTCCTTGGTGAAGCGTTGACCAACTGGACAATCGAAGATCTTCCTTTAGTGTTTAAAGATAAAATAGAGTAATTGCCATGAACCACCCTGTACTTTTGCCCGTGAGTACAAGGGATTATTTCTAAAGGGCTATTATGCAAAATTTACTTCAATAAAGATGCTTTCATAATGTTTCTCAAATGGCAAACATGTTTCTTTTTTCGCATCCTTTCCAAATATATTATTATTTTCCTTGTAGGTCTTGAATTATTAATTGCATGAATGATCTTAAACCTAATCCTGAAATAGATTCTAAGCGACCAATGTGTCTAATAGAAGTCAATGAGTGTGAAGATGAGACGGAATATGAAATCCCTAACGAATTACTGAGGTTGATAGAAAAAGAAGACAAGCAGATCTTACCCCACAAAGAAGAGATAGAAATTTTGAATCTCGGAACAGATGAAGTCAAAAGAGAGGTGAAGATTGGTATTGCTTTCTCGCCTAAAATCAGACAAGAGTTGGTTGATTTGTTGCGAGAGTTCAAAGATGTCTTTGCCTAGTCCTATCAAGATATGCCGAGACTAAACACGGACATAGTTGTCCATAAGTTGCCTATAAGGCCAGAATGTAAACCGGTTCAACAGAAACTCAGAAGGTTGAGGCCAGAAATGGTACTAAAGATCAAGGAGGATGTACAAAGGCAGATAGATGCAGGCTTCCTCGAAGTAGCACACTACCCAAAGTGGGTAGCTAGCATAGTCCCGATGTCGAAGAAAGATGGAAAAGTACGTATGTGTGTGGACTATAGAGACTTGAACAGGGCGAGTCCGAAAGACAATTTTCCTTTACCCCATATTGATATTCTGGTGGACAATACATCAAGACATTCATGGTTTTCTTTCATGGATGGTTTCTCGGGGTATAATCAAATAAAGATGAACTCGAAAGACAAGGAAAAAATGATATTCGTAACTTTGTGGGGCACATATTGCTACAATGTGATGCCTTTTGGACTAAAAAATGCAGGGGTAACGTACCAACGAGCTATGGTGACTCTCTTCCACGAAATGATGCACAAAGAGAATGAGGTGTACATGGATGACATGATCGCAAAATCCCAAACTGAGGAAGAGCACGCGCGAAATTTGCGGAAGTTATTCTAGAGATTAAGAAAGTATCAGTAAAGCTTAACCCTAACAAGTATACTTTCGGGGTAACATCTAGGAAACTTCTAGGCTTCGTAGTTAGTAGAAGAGGAGTTGAGATTGATTTAGAAAAGGTGAAAGCAATCCAAAATCTTCCACCGTCTCATTCCCAAAGGGAAGTTTGAGGGTTCCTTGAGAGATTGCATTACATTTCGCAGTTTATTTCTCAATTAACTGATAGATGTGATCCAGTTTTCAGGTTGTTTCGAAAGAATAATCCAGGTGAATGGGATGAGGAATGCCAAGAGGCGTTCAATAAGATCAAGGAATATTTTAGAAATGCTCCGATCTTGATGGCACCAGTACCAAATAGACCGTTCATCTTTACCTGACTGTCTATGAGAATTCAATGGGATGTGTGCTGGGGCAGCATGAAAACACATGAAGGAAAGAAAGAGTCATTTATTATTTAAGCAAAAATTTTACAGAGTGTGAAGTACGGTACCCGCCAATTCAAAAGTTATGTTGTGCTTTGGTTTGGGTAACTCGTAGGCTTAGGCAATACATGTTATATCACACCACTTGGTTAATTTCTCGCCTTGATCCATTGAAGTTTATGATGGAAGCCCCAGCGCTGACTAGAAGGTTGGCTCATTGGCAAATGTTGTTGTCATAATTTGACATTGTATATGTAAGCCAGAAAGAAATAAAAGGAAGAGTCATAGCAAATTTCTTGGCAAGTCGTGCTTTAGAAGATTATGAGCCCTTGGACTTTGATTTCCCAGATGAGGATGTGACGAATGTCTCCACGGAAGAGGATAAAATCCCAAATAATGAAACCTGGAGGTTGTATTTTGATGGGGCATCCAACGCCCTAGGACGTGGAATTGGAGTAGTGCTGATTTCTCCAAACGGTGTACATTATCCGTTCACAAGCAAGTTAGAGTTCCTGTGTACTAACAACATGGCAGAATATGAAGCTTGTGTCATGGGGTTTCGAGCCGCTATTGAAAGAAAGATAGAGATTCTGAAGGTATACGCGGATTCGGCTTTGGTTATTTACTAGCTCCGTGGAGAATGGGAAACAAAAGATTTAAAATTGATCGAGTATCGAAAATTGATCCTAGAGTTAATAAAAGGGTTTGAAGAAATCACTTTTACATACATCCCCAGGGAAGATAATCAAATGGCTAATGCCTTAGCTACACTAGCTTCGTTATTCTTAGCAAATAAACCAGAAGACATAATGCCAGTTCAAATGCAGAGCTATGAGACCTATGCTTACTCATGTAGCATAGAAGAAGAGGTAGATGGAAATCATTGGTATTTTGATATCCTATAGTACATTAAATTTCAGACTTATTCCCTAGAAGCAAATGATAATGACAAAAGAACTATTAGAAGGATGGCTTCAGGATATGTGCTTGATGGAGAAATCCTATACAAAAGGGCAAAGATCAGATCTTGCTAAGATGTGTCAACTCCCGAGAAGCTAGAGACATATTGTCTGAGGTACATGATGGGATATGTGGAACACACGCAAATGGCTTTGCAATGGCCAGAAAGATTATGAGATATAGCTATTACTGGGTAACCATGGAAGGAGATTGCATTGAATATGCTAAGAAATGTCACAAATGCCAAATATATGCTGACAAGATTTATTCTCCACTGTTACCTCTTCATACGATGAATTCACCTGGGCCTTTTGTCGTCTGGGGCATGGATGTTATCGGGCAGATTCACCCTAAGGCTTCTAATGGACATCGTTTCATTCTTGTAGTCATTGATTACTTCACCAAATGGGTAGAAGTAGCTTCTTATGCCAATATCACGAGAACAACAGTCTGCAAGTTTCTAAAGAAAGAGATAATTTGTCTATATAGACTACCAAAAAGAATTGTTACTTCACCAAATGGGTAGAAGCAGAAGTGTGTGAGCAGTTCAAAATTATGCACCACAATTATGTGACTTACCGCTCTAAGATGAATGGGGCAGTGGAGGCGGCAAATAAAAACATCAAGAAAATTATATCAAAGATGACAGAGACTTGCAAAGACTGGCATGAGAAGCTACCATTTGCACTATTTGCGTATCGAACCTCGATACGAACCTCAACTGGGGCAACCCCTTACTCCTTGGTCTATGGGATAGAAGCAGTACTTCCTATTGAGGTTGAAATTCCATCTCTCCGAGTTTTGTCCAAAGTGAAACTAGATGAAGCAGAATGGGTACATGCTTGATTTGATCATCTAAATCTCATTGAAGAAAAAAGGTCAGTCAAATGTATCAGAAAAGAATGATGCGGGCATATGATAAAAAAGTTTAGCCCAAAGAGTTTCAAGAGGGGGATCTTGTGCTGAAAAAGATCTTGCAAATACATCGAGATGATCATGAAAAATGGATGTCTAACTGGGAGGGGCCTTATGTTGTCAAAAAGGCCTTCTCTGGAGGAGCATTGATTCTGACTAAAATGGATGGTAAAGAGCTACATAAACCTGTGAACTCTGATTCAGTCACGAAATATTATGTCTGAAGAATATAAAAAGAGAAAAAGAAGAAAAGAAAAGAAAAGCGGAGTGAAATCCCAAAAGGGCGCTTCGCAAAATGAAAGTATCTTTGGTGAAAACCCAAAAGGGCACCATTGATATAAAAAAACAACAACAACAACAACAACAACAAAAAACAAAAAAGAGAATAAATAGGGGGTTCAAGATGAAAATCCGCAAAGGGCGTCTTGAAACCAAAGGAGGATCTGGGTTGAAAACCCGTAATGGGCGGCTCAGGTGACTTGAGAATAGGCCTTCGTGGATTAAGACCTCTTAGACACTCGGTATTTTGGGAGGGATTTCACATTTGTAGGCATCTTGACAACTTTGAAGTCTGTTAGACAAAGGCTCAAGCTCAGAACTATCTTTGGTTGATGGGGTTGATATATCATTCATGCAATAGATGCACGAGGACCTGACTTTGTTTCTTGTTTGTGTTGTTTCAGTTTGCCATGATTTTTTTCAAATCACATTGTATTTTACTTATAAGCCTCAATAAAATTCATGAATTCTCTTCCGAGCTTTCTTTATTTTCCTAAAGCATCATGTAAGTAAATAAGCATAATTCATTAAAAAACAGATGATTTCTTGGCATTACTATGTTTTGAAGGATTGCAGATGACTTTAGCACTCCAGGAAATTGAAGAGGAGTGTATAAAGAAAATATGGAACATAATGTTGTGCCAATGAAAGCAAAGAATGAAATGCCTGAATCAAGTCATACCTGAACATGTTGGAAGAATGGACGGAAGATGAGTGGAAAGTACAGAAAGAGAAGAAAGAAAGGTGAAATCCCAAGAGGGCCTCAAAAAGGAAGAAAAACAAAAACAAAAACAAAAGGAAAAAAGAAAAATGAAAAACAAGAGAAAGAAAAAAAAAAAGAAATCGAGGTGAAAACCTGCAAAGGCGCCTTGAGAAAAAGAGAAAAGAAAAAACCAAAGTGAAAACCAAAAATGACGCTTTGAGAAAAGAAATCTAAAGTGAAAACTTGAAAAGACGCTTTAAGAGCAAAGGGCCAGAAACGTTAAGAGGGGGTTTCAATGGTCAATCCCAAGTGTGAGATAAAGTAACAATGGTTTCCCAGAAAGCAGAAGCTGTTTGATTTATCCCAAAGAGCCATGGTCCATGCATCATATAGAAAACTAAGGTCATACTAACCTTCATCAAAGCATTTTTATTTTTGTTTTGATAGGAATTCGGAGTTCCTAATGAGAAGAACTCGCTTATTAAAGAATTCAGAGTTCCTAATGAGAAGAACTCACTCATTAAAGAATCCAGAGTTCCTAATGAGAAGAACTCGCCCAGTAAAGAAGAGAAATGATTCCTAATAAGAAGAGTCCGCACTAGAGTTCCTAATGAGAATAGCTTGTCCAATGGAGAACTCCTAATGAGAAGAGTTCGCCCTTTTAAAGAATGAAGAAGTTCCTAATGAGAAGAGGTTGCTTATTCGACAGAAAAATGAAAAGCGAGGAATAAAGAAGTTCCTAATGAGAAGAACAACTTCATACCTCGGAAAATGAAGAATTTCAAGGAACAGTGCTGGATCTTAAAAGATGAAGAATTTCGTAATGAGAAGAAAAGCTTCAGATTCTACAGTTTGGCAGATGAATGAAGAATTTTATAATAAGAAGAACAACTTCAAACCTCAGAAAATGAAGAATTTCAAGAAAATAGCTTCAAAACTTGGATTGGAGAATTTCATTATAAGAAGAACAACTTCAATCTTCGGAGGTCAGAGGGTTCGGGTAAAATTCATGTTTTTCGGTCTTTGCTCTATCCTTGTTCCACAACATGAGCAAAGAGAGGCAGCTGTAATACTCAAATTTTACCCGGCTTTGTACGTATATAACTCGATATAAATAAATTCATATAATAAATAAATAAATAATATAAATAATGTCCAATAATAAAATAAATGTCCAATATACAATATAAATCTATTTTTATACAAAATCCCAAAAGCCAAAAATTACAAAGTCTTTCTAGCCCATTTATAAGCCAAACCGGCCAAACAAGCACAAAATTCCAACTTGTGTTTTCTGAGCCTGCCAAAAAAGGCCACATGGCAGCTTTTTATTCGCCCGTTCACTCCTCACATGGATTCAGCCGTCGCTGACATCAGCGACGTCAACAACTATAAAAGCGTGATGAGAGAGAAAAATAGAATCATGAGTATAATAAAGAAGCAATTGTTACCGAAATAATTAGGAGAGAGGAAGCCTGAGAACCTTACTAGCAATTGAGGAAACGTCGGAGAAGAATAAAAGTCGCTGAAAACACTCGCCAAAACATCACTGAAATCCGTTGAAACGCCGAAAGGTACATTTCGATCTCTGCTTCATTTATCTGCAAGAAAAGCACATGAAATGTTAAGATCTAAGTACTCAAAACAAAAAAAAACAGTTACAAAAGTCTAAATTAGAGTTGAAAAGCTTTTACAGCCGGTGACTGTTTGAATAGTCACCGAAAAATGTTTATTGTGACGATCGGAGGGTTTAGATTTTTGTTGGAGTCGAACATTGTAGATGGGTTCGATTCAGGTAGTTTTTAGGGGGGAAGCCGGGAGATCCTAATGGATCTTGTAGATTTAGGTGTTTAACATGAAAAATTGGGAAAAACTAAGTATTTAGGATTTTGGACGGCGGTGGATGGTGGCCGAAAATCGCCTTACGGCGGTGGACAATGGCCGAAGTTGAACCAGATGGTGGTTGCAGATTGGAGACTGACCGGAGAAAATGACCAGAGACGATGGCTGGTGGTAGCCAGCGTCGCCTCCAGCAGCCGACGAACAGGCCGGGGTTAGGTTTAGGCGATGGCAAAAGATCTAAGTGAGGAAGGCTAAGGGTTCTAAGTTGTGTTCTTGAGGAATTAGAGGTTTTGATCTTTATGAACATGGAAACGAGGGTATTTAAGTGTGACATACATACAATACAATAGTTCACCAACAACACTCCTATAGAGAGCAATATTTTGAAAAGCAAGTGCCCTCAGACTTGTTGAGTTTAGGGCTGGTGGCCATTGGAGAATCTACTGGCTTGGAGCTGGTCAAGTTAACTTTGTCAAGAAGCTCCAAAATATATTTGCGTTGATAAAGGAACAAACCATCCTCTGTTCGATCAGCTTCAAAGCCAAGGAAATACTGAATCAGACCCAAGTCCTTGATGGAAAACTTCTCATGTAGCTGGCTGATGAACCCGGTAATATGGGATTCTGAATTGCCGGTCATCAAAATATCATCTACATACATAGCAGTATAAACAACAATGTTACCAGAGTGAAAAATAAACAAGGACTGATCAGCATTAGAATTCCTAAAACCCAAGGAAGAAAGAAACTCCCACAATTTCAAAAACCAGTTTCAAGGACCCTGGCGAGACCGTTAGAGGGCCTTAGTCAATTTTCAGACAAGCCGAGAACCATCAGAAGAAGTCTTTTCAAACCCAGGATGTTGAGTCATGTAATCATCTTCATGGAGTTCACCCTTTAAAAATGCATTATTCACATCGAATTGCCTAACCTGCCACTTATAATGCACAACAAGTGAAAGCAACATATTCACAGTAAAGAAACGTATAACGGGACTAAACGTTTCTAAGTAATCACACCCAGCCATTTGTGAGTAACCTTTAGCCACTAATCTGGCTTTATACTTATTAACCGAACCATCAGCATTCTTTTTAACCTTAAACAGCCACTTGCAACCAATTATTTCTATCTAAAGGAGCAGGAACAAGAACCCAAGTGGAATTGGCAAGCAGGGCATTATACTTAGAGAAAACAACATCACACCACAAAGGCTGACTTAAAGCCTCAAAAACAGTATTTGGTGTAACAGTGTTTGATGTCAGAGAACAAGTAGTATTAAAAACCTTAGGTTTAAATATACCTCCCTTGTTTCTGGTGATCATGGAGTGATGATTAGAGGGTGCAGCAACATCAGCTACATCACTTTGCTGCACAAAAATAACATCATAGAGATCTTGCCCCTGATGCACAACAACACCACCAAGGGTAGATATTGCACCAGACGCAGACTCATTTTGCACCTCATCAGTAGACTCAATGGATGGAACATCAGAACGTGAGGTGTCTAAAGCAGAAACAGGGGATGCACCGTGAAGAGGGACCACAGGCTCAGCAGCTGAAGCACGTCGAGACTCAACAGCACAGTGTGACTTATGCAAGATTGGTCCAGGGGACTCAGCTGGCACAGAAGAAGGACCAGTACCCAGGTCATGTGCTGGGGAGTGATGAACCACCTCCACTGGATCAGACTGCACAGGAAGGGGAGAACTGGAAGAACAAAAAATTCCATGTTCAACAGGCACTTTGGAAGATGAATCTGCAAAGGAAACACCCCTTCGTTAAAACACACATGACGAGTCATAAACACCCTTCCCTTGTCATCCAAGCACTAATAACCAAGATGCTTAGGCGAATAACCCAGAAAGATGCACGCTCGCGACCGATAAGAAAACTTATGACTATTGTAAGGTCGAAGACACGGGAAACATTGGCAACAAAAAACTCTCAGAAAAGAGTAATCTGGATCCTTCCCATACAAAACTTGATGTGGTGAACGCCCCTGCAACGAGACAGAAGGAAGACAATTGATTAGATAGACAGAACTCAGAATGGCATAAGACCAAAAACGTTGAGGAATTGATGCTTGAGCCATAAGGGACAGAGCAGTGTTCGTGATGTAGCGATGCTTGCGCTCAACGACACCATTTTGCTGAGAGGTGTAGGGACACGTGAGTCTCTACTGAACTCCAAGCTTAGCAAGGGTGGCATCCAGAAATCGAAATTCCCTGCCACCATCGATCTAGACAGCAAGGAGTTTGGATGAAAACTGCGTTGAAACAAGATTTTAAAACATCGCAAAAGCTTAAGAAACTTTGGATTTATTTCTCAGTAAGTACACCCAGCAATGACTACTATACATATCAACAAAATAAACGTAAAAACGAAAACCAAAAGAAGCAATTGGTGAAGGACCCTACACATCAATCTCTACAAGCTCAAAAGGCTTGGAGTACAAAGTAGAGGAAGAGGAAAAAGGAAGTTTATGATGTTTTCCTAACTGACAAACAGTACAAAGCATAAAGCTGTCAGAATTTACAGGTTTATTTATTACCATACTAACTATATTAGGAGCTGGGTGACCGAGCCTCTGGTGCCAAAGCCAGTAAGAGCAATTACTGGATGAGCCAACAGTAGTAGTCTGAAGAACCAAGGGGGAAGGCGCCTGATCAAAACTGTAGAGACCATCACGAAATGTACCCTCAAGGAGAACCTCCCCAGAGTGAAAATTTAGACACTGACAGAAGATTCTTTGAAATCTGTGGAATACACAACAAATTGTTAAGAAGCAACTATCTCCTGAGTGTATGAAAATTAGAAAAGCCAACATGAGAAATATTCAACTGAGTCCCATCACCCAAAAATACCTTACCCTTACCATTGAAAGGATGAGCTCCATGCACATGTTTCAGATCATGGGCCACATGATGAATAGCCCCAAAGTCGATATACCACTTGCAATCAGAATCACCAGAGTGACCTGAAACCATATTCACCTAAGTAGTAGGTGACTAGCCAGACACCAATTCATCAGCGGACCTTGAAGATGGACTAACAAAAGGATTGTAGCAATGATCACGAGTACAGCAACAAGCATTAATATGAGAATCAGTAGGTGTATAGTGATAGAAGTGAGCCTGTGAATCAGAGGAAGAATGTTGAGAAAAATGAGATGGAGACTCAGGAGAGGAGAACTTATGCATCTGTGCCTTATACCCCTTATCGAAAGGATGCCAGCACTGATCGGCAACATGACCCAACTTACCGCAGATCTGGCACTGAGGCCTGGATCGACCACGAGACCGACTGTTTGAATCACTGGATCTCTGAGTAGGCGGTTTGGAATCATGTGCCTTACCTTGGATCTCAGCATTGTTGCTGTGTTGAGTGTAATTAATGCCAACGGGCAACCGAAAAGGGTCCATGACACGTGACTCTGCATCAATGAGAAAGGACACCGCTGCCTTTAGTGAGTACGGCTCCCGGCTACTAGTGATAACGACAATGAAGGGCTCGTACTCAATAGAGAGGCCATTCAAGATGGTGGCAACCTGCTCCATCTCAAAGATCTTGCTTCCATAGACGGCAAGGATATCACAGATCTCCTTGATCTGCATGATGTACGCCCGCATCCTGAGGGAACCTTTCTTGAGAGAGCGCAAACGACAGTGAAGATGCATCAATTTGGTGGTGGAGAGTTGAGCATAGAAGCTCAGAACGGTATTCTAGATGGCAGTCGTAGTCTCGGTGCTGACAAGCTGCAGTAAAATCCCTGTGGACATCTTGGAAAGCAACCACGAAGCCAAAGAACTATCCTGTTTGCAAAATTGGACGTATGCCGGATTATGAGTCTTTTCACTGGAGTCAAAAACAAGGAATTTCGCAGGCACCGACGTTGAATCATCAAGGAAATGTTCGAGGCCGTGACCACAAATCATGAGCAGAACCTGCTGCTCCCAGAGGAGGAAATTATCATCGTCAAGCCGAACACTGATACTCTTGTTTACAAACGCAAGAGTCGATTGATTTTTGGAGACGGCACAGACATCATCGCCAGAAGCATCAGAGAATTCCACAACGAAAGGCATACCAGCAGTGAGAAAAACTTAAAACGATAGAAAAGGAGAAATGAAACGGAAAGAGCGACAAATCAAAACCTGACCCTCTGATACCATATTGAAAATAACCCTAAAGTGTAAGATACAATGAATATAATGAATAACCACTAATCAGAGAAGTGAACGAGAATTAGGGTTACTGTGTAGGCCATTTTCAGAAAACTTCTTTGGGCCAGTACTGTTGCCCGGTTTTTATAGCTCAAAATGACCTGTAACTAATTTGCCACATAGATGGGCTAGTTAGTTAGAACCTGTGAGCAGTTATAACAAACAAACTAAGCTCATTCTTTAACAGTGTATTCCTCAAGTTTTCGACGTAAGAATGCGATTTTTACGTCTAGTTGCTCAAGCTCGAGATCATACATTGCTACAATATCAAGCAAGGCTCGGATCTAACTGTGCTTCACCACTGGAGAAAATGCATATGTGAAGTCTATACTCAAATCTGACTGTAGCCTTTTACAACTAATATTGTTTTGTATATGGGTTCTTTAACTCTTGGGATCCCCTCAATTTTCTAGAAAACCCATTAACAATGAATTATTTTATTACTAGTAGGAAGTTTCACATGGTTTCAAGTAGCATTCTTTTAAAACGATTTCATCTATTCTTACATGGCAATCAACCAATTTCTTGTATTCTTAAAACTAACTACTTCAGAATAAGATGAAAGCTCTTGATTTGCATCAATGTCTTCAGAAACACTCAAAGCATACGCCACTAGATCAGTCTCAATGTACCTTTGGGGACATTAAATTTATCTTATCAGTCTATTCTTAGTGATGGAATATTTTGGTGAAGGAGCATTTTTATTTTTATTTTATGAACTAACCTCGAGAGTTGTCTCATCCGTTGATGTTGTATCAATATTAATCTCCGCCTATTTTAACTGTGTGTTTGAATTCTTTTGTTCTTTTTTGGTGGAATCCTTAAGAGATGTATCACGTAACATTGCAGTTTCATCAAAGATAACATCTCTGTTAATCACAATTTTTCTAGTTTCTAGACACCATTACTTGTATCTCTTTACTCCACCTTTATACCAAAGAACACTCATTTAATGGATCTTGGCTTCAATTTTTCGTTATCTACATGGGCATAAGAAGCACAACCAAAAATTTTCAAACCAGAATAATTAGCTGGATTACCAAATCATACCTCGTATAGAGTCCTTTTCTCAATAAAAATGGATAGAGACTGATTAATCAACAAACATGTTGTTGAAGCTACTTCAACCAAAAATGACTTTGGTAACTCAAAATTCAACACCATACATCGAAATTTTTTCATTATTGTTTGATTCATCTATTCAGAAATGATTTTTTATAGTGGTGTGTTATGAACTTTCAAGTGTCCCACGATCCCTTCTAACTTGTCCAACTCATTAAACTCTTTATAATAAAATTCCAAATCATTATTAGTGCGAAGACGTTTTACTTAGCTTCTAGTTTGTTTTTATCATTATCTTCCGCTCCTTGAATATGGATAGAACATCACTCTTTTACTTCAAAAATAATTGCTAGACTTTTTTGAAAAAGTCATCAATGATCGTTAGCATGTATTTGCTCCACCACTGAAAGGTGCTCTAGATGGCCCCTAAAGATCATAATGAATATAATCTAGAGTCTTTTTGGTGTTGTGGATTCGTGTGAATCAAACTTTCTTTTGTTTCTTGAAAATACAATGCTTACTAAATTTTAGTTTATAAGTTCTTTGATCGCCGAAGAGTCTTCTTTTGTTTAATTATGTCATGTCGCTTTCACTAATATGTCTTAGTCGCATATGTCAAATTTGTGTAACATCTTCATCTGACAAGGAAGGGAAACAACAACAACATTACAAACAATTGTAGAACCCTACAAACATATTATCTGAAAGCTTTTTTTACCCTTTCATCACAAGGAATGAACCCTTGTTGTTATTTATAACTCCACCTTTAGCGATATACTTACACCCTTTTGAGTTAATGGTATTTAACGAAATTAGGTTCTTTTTTGAATTTGGTATAGGTCATACGTCCATTAGGGTTATAATAATCCCATCGAACATATTGACTTTGATTGTGCTAATCTCTATAATACTGCATGATGTATTAATCCCCATCAGGACAATTCCTATAAAAACAGTTTCAAATATTGTAAATCAGTCTCGATTCAAACACATGTGGAAAGTGCATCTAGATTCAATCCTTGTTTACTTTAGAGTCTTCATTGGCAGCGATATATCATACTTCATCGTCGCCATTATCGTGATCAAGACAAGCAGCCTGAAAAGTTCTTATATCAGTTTATTATAATTATCGAAACAATAACAAAAGAGAAAAATTATGTTAAAAAGATTACAACTAGTGTCGTATATGGGCTTGGGCAGGAGGGACAATCGCCCAGGGCCCAGAATTGTTATTGTCAATTATACTTATAAAATAATATATGTTTATCAATTATAAGACCTAATTTTTTTAATGCTTGTTATTAGAGGGCTAATTTTTTAAAACTTTTTTATTATTATGGGCTCAATTTTGTCCCAGTAAATATTATTAAGGCGCTTATTTTTTTAATTATATTTACAAAAATATTTGTATATTAATTATATGGCATAATTTTTTTAATACTTGTTATTAAGGGCCTAATTATTTTAAAATTTTTATTATTATAGGCGCAATTTTGTCCCAAAAATTATTATTAAGGCGCTTATTTTTTTCTTAATATTTATTATTAGGGGTATTCTCTTAAAAAAAAATTCTAATATTTATTATTAAGCGCCCAATTTTTTTCTCAATATTTGTTATTATGGGCATACTGGCAAATTACCCAAATATGGTTCTCTAATTTTTTTTCCAACAATGTGGTCCCTTCAAGTTTATTTCCAACAATAGGGTTGTTTACTGTAGCAAATCAGAAGTCCGATTGTGTTCAATCTGTCTTTGAACAATGTTTTTTTCATGTTCAGATTAAACTACTAAAGTCAGACTGCTTGTAATCCATCTTTGAACAGTAAAAGAATGAACATTGTTCAAAGTCGGATGGTGTTCAATCCGTCTTCAAGCTAAAATCAGACTTTGGTTGTATTTTTCTGGAAAAACACTGTTCAAACTCGGATTGTGTTCAATCCGACTTCTGCCTTGAGCAGTAATCCACCATAGATTTGGAATTAAACAAGGAAGAACCATATTTTGAGGGGGGAAAATTGAACCACAATATCGTGGTAATTTTGCCGGGCATATTTTTAAATTTTAATTTTTTTCTAATTCTTGTCATTAAGGGCCCAATTTTTCAATACTTGTTACTAGAGGCTCAATTTTTTTCTCAATATTTGCTATTAGGGGTCTACTCTTAAAAATTAATTTTCTTTTCTAATACTTGTTATTAAGGGTCAATTTTTTTCAATACTTGTTATTAGGGGTCCATTTTATTTTTCAATATTTGTTATTATGAGCATACTCTTAAAATTTAATATATTCAACATTTATTATTAGAGGCTCAAATTTTTTTCAATGCTTGTTATTATGGATCTACTCTTGAAATTTAATTTTCTTTATACTTGTTATTACAGACAAAGATTTAAATAACGGTTTGCAACTGCAATAGAGACCGTTATATAACGATAATGACATCGTCCGAAACTACGATATCTGCAACCGTTATGTCCACAATAGCATATGTTATTAAAACAATTCACAACCACAATACTCGCAGTGACCGCAATAGCAATTGTTATGTTCGCAATCGCGATAAACACGACGTGACCGAAAACGTGACCGTAACTGTAATTTAAATATCTAATTAGGGACCCAATTTTTTCGGTTTGCCATAAGGCCACTAAAATCTCAAAAATGGACCTGATTACAACTAATTGTCTAACCCTTAATCTCTAGTATCTATTTATAGAGACAAATTGCTTGGTTGCAAATGAAATTTGCATAGAAAATAATTCTACTAAACCTACTACTAAACCTAGGTTTTGCCAGTCCGAGCAGGCCACCACTTTTTCCACTACTCTTTATAAATATTCAGACCATCAAAAATAGAACTTGGGTTATAACTCTAACCATTTCTAACCGAGATTGTATTTGTATTTGTATCTGTATCAAACTTTGGGGTAGGCTTGGGGCTTGTGGTTGAGCTGGTGCAAGCCTAACTGGTGTGCTTTGGGTTTGACCCTTTGGGTTTTGTTGGGCAGCACCCATCTGGTTTCATTTGTAATAGCATAATAAAACTGAGATTTAGAAACTGAAAAAAAATATGGATAAAAAAATTATTGATTTAACCGAGATTCAGAAATGAAAGCAAAAAGGTATTTGTTTAAAGGACTAATGAAAAAGAACAGCTAAAAACTATGAGGGGATTTTAGAACATGCTGAATTATGAGATGGAAAATAATTGGTTTGGCTTGGCTTTGCTTGCTTGTTTGGTGAATGAACAATTATATCGAAACATTAAAATTTGGTTCAGACTAAAGAGAGAATGCAAAAAAACTTAAAAAAACATTGGACTATTGAATTTTAGGATTAAATTGATAAAATATTAAAATGTTGATGTTTAATATTTTTTAAAATTAAGATAAAATTAAAAATTTTAAAATTTAAAGATTAAATTTATTATTATGTTAATTTTATTAACCGTACGTTCCAAATAGTGGCGATGAGGACAGTTCATTTATCAATTTTGATCTAGTTTGAAGGTGGTTGGACAAAAACTGTTGAATGTTGATGTTATTGGCCCAACCGAAATCTAGCTTGTGACTCACCATTATATCTAGTCGCGGTGAAGGTAGCTATGGATTCAGTGGGTATGGCATTGATATTAGCGGTGTTTACAATTAAGGTGGGAATTCGATCGAGTCGAGTCAGTTAGAAAATTTTAAGTTAATCATGTTGAAGAGTTTTATTTTATAGCTCAAATTTTATTTGAATTTTTTGAGTCAAGGCGACTTGTTCGAGCTTACGTTCAAATTTAAAATGTTATAGTACTAATTAGTTTCAGTTTAAATGTTTTTCAATAACCATATACAATACACATGTATATTTATTCATATTTTTCATAAATGACTTCATTTATAAATAATAAAAGTTAGATGATGTAATTTAATTAAATTAAAAGTTTATAATATAAATGAAAAAAATTTAAATTTAGTGTTCTAAAATGAAAATTACAGTCGATGTTGATAATCATGTTGTTGATGATACGACGATGAGAGGGCGCATAATTATGGTAAATAATAGATTTAGGGATTAAAATGGAACAATATTTAAATGTTAGAAGTTAATTTTCTAGAATTAAAATTAAATTATAATAAATATAAAATTTTAGGGTTAAATATGTTATTATGTCAATTTTATTAACTATCACGTTATATGTCGTTAAATTTTTGGGTAAACACCAGATATTATTGAACTTTATACCACTGAACTTTCAATTTGTTCATTTTATCACTAAATTTTGATTTTGACTTCAATTATATCAGTGGGTCTTTAACTCAATAACAACATGATGACATAGATGACGGTTGTCGACGTGGCCAATACGACGTCATTTTGATGTGGCTATTGATGCCCAAAATGATGCGATTTAGGCGTTGAACTTTTAGGGGTGTATCGATTTTGCCACTAAATTTTAAAATAATTCTATTTTCCAATAAACATTTCGACCACCATTGTCGATCAATCGTCACTCGTCACGATCACCATGCGCAACAAGATCGGTATCAAATTGTTCACATTTCTCTCCTCTTTCTTCTCATTGGATAAGTTTTTCACAAAATCCACTCAAAATCCATCAAAAGGTCACATGTGCTAATACTTTTATCTTCTCTGATAACCGTTTGATGAGGCTAGTTTCGAGGTATGTTGTTCGTCTTCCCAAAAGAATGCTTCTCACCGTTCGGATTTTCAAACAACACCCTAAACCCTCAAATTTGAGAAAGTCCCCAAACCCTCAAAATGGTGGTTTTTGTTTAATTCCACCGGTTTTGAGGGGATTTCGTGGAAAACCAATTCGAGTAAAAGAAAGACGAATGAAATACGAATGTTTTGATACTAATCTTCTTGCAAGTGGTAATCGGTGACAGGTGGTGATTGATCGGTAGCAGTGGCTGAAATGTTGAGTGAAAAAAATAGAATCGTTTTAAAGTTTAATGGCAAAATCAATACACCCCTAAAGAACGGTGCCTAAAAGATGTTGTTTTGGGCATCAATAATCGCACTAAAACGACATTGTTTTGAGTATCAATAGTCGCACTAAAATGATGATGTTTTGTCCACGTTCGTCACATCATTAATGAGTTAACGACCCAATAGTATAATTGAAGCCAAAGCCAAAGTTTAGTGTTATAATTAAACAAATTAAAAGTTCAGTAGTATAAACGATACAACGTCTAATGTTCAGTGTTATTTGGTGTAGTTTACCCTAAATTTTTAAGAGGAACGATCCAATTTGTTACTTTCTAAATTAAATAATCAATTTATATTTTTATAATAAGAGATTAAAAAAATACCATAGAGTCATAGAATTATTTACATATTTTACCTATAAAAGTTATATCTACCGTAAACTAACTTTTTCTTGTGGGTGGAAAAAAAAGTAAATTGAAAAGTATTTACTTTGTTTTTAGGATAAAAGGGGTATTTTTGCCCTCGAGTTCGACCCAAATTAGTAATTTAGTCCTTCGTGCGAAAACACAATCAATTATGTCCTCTAGTTTGTAAATTGCAGCATTAGCCCTTTGACCAACGTTGATCGTTACAGTGCTGATGTGGCAGTTAACGGTGATGGTGTCGGAGTCCACTATGCTAATGTGGCAGTACAAGTGTAACAACCCGAATTTTTGAGTCAACAATTTGGGCTTTGACCCAGGTTATGGACCTTCGAATTGGTTTGAATAATTGGACCATTTGGGCCAAGTTTGGACCTTTTGGATGAGGAATTGATGTTATGGGCATGGGTGGTGACTGTTTTGTAATAAAAGAAAAGATGGAAGGTTATAGGTTGTAATATTACTTTTTTTAAAAAAAATTGTTGGCTAATTTCTCTTGGGTTTTTGGGGTTGTCACGTGAGTGGGGGAAAGGGGGACATGAAAGTGTGGGTGATATCACTATTTGTCTCCACTTTTTCTCTCCCTTTTTCCTTTCGTCTTTCTCTTAAGGTACCATTCTCTTTGTCCACCAAAGATCCAACCTTTTTTCATCATTTCTTTCTTGCAGGATTCAAGACTTAAGTATGTGTAATACTCGTATTTTGTCCGAGGTTAGTACTATATTAATAATATGATATAAATAAGACCAATAAATAAATAATAAAATCAGAGTCCAAATCCTCTATCCAATTGTCTATTTTACAACTCAAAACCCAAATTACAAATACAAGGCTCAAATCCTATTTTTCTAATCTAGTTACAACTCATTTCTCGCCCAAATTCATTAAGCTACAGTCCAACAAACACACATTTTGGCCCAAAATCTAAATTCCCGCTCAAAATAGCCACATGGAAACCATTTATTGGCCCAAATCATCTCACAAGGATCTATGTTTTCTCAAAAACGGGTTTCCATGATGTCATGGTTGTGATGTCATGTGATACATTATAATTTTAGAACCCTATAAATAGAGGAGAGAGATTTTTAGTCCAATCATTAACTACCATAATAATTAATAATAATCATAACTAATAATAATAAAAAGAGAGGAGAGATAGTTTACCATCCTAGGGAGCCCAACCGCCCGTGAGTCGGAACGTCACTAGAGTGCTCAACGGTCGCCGAAGTTCAAGAGATATTGAAGAAGACGGCCAACACCATGATCGTCGTCAGTCGTTGGAAAGGTACATTCTTTTTCTGATTTATTTTCATGCAAAATCAAGAAAAAACAGAAGTATTAGCTCGTTTTAAAGGAAAATCAAAATAAAGAGACACATGAAATAAGTGGATCGAGTAGCTTTAGGATGTTTAGAGCTTGAAATCAGAGTTTTTTGAGAATTTTAGAGTTTGGCGGCGGAGGTGGGGTAGTCGAAAAGAAGTTAGGGATGATAAAAAAATTGCTGACGTCGCCTGCGACGGCCGGCGAACGCCTAAAGAGTGACTGGAGTGGAGGAGTAAGATCCAGTGGCAAAGGTAAGAGCGGATAACGACCGGAAAACTTGGTGTTCATCATGTTCTTGAAGAACATTGAAAAACACCAAACCAAAAGGGTGAATTTTGATCCGTAATGTGGTTAGTTTTTGAGAAATTAAGTGTTTGCAGAGAAAAGGCTAAAGAGGATTTAGGGGAAATGTGGGTTAAGAGAGAGAGAGCAAAAAAATAATGAGAGAATGGGCCAAATTTGGACCGAACATGGTTTATATACCCTGATCCACGCATGGACCTGAATCTGAAGAGGAGTCCGCGCACTTCTGACCGGATCGTGTTGTTAGTCTTCGGCTTTTAGAGATTTGGCCTCTCCTTTTGCTTTGTAATCAATTTGGTCCCTAATTGAATGAAATTTAGCTCTGCAGTTTGTGTTCCCTTTCAATTTAGTATTTTTTTACAGCATTTATTTGTTTAATTTAATTGCAATTAATTTATATGATTGGTGCATGATTTTAAAATTAGCATATAGTATATTTACAAGATAATTAAAATTATTTAGTTTAGAGCCTTAGTCTTTAGGTGCTTTAATTAGAACTAAAAATTAAAATAGGAGAGATAATTGTAGAAAATAAATGAGTATTAAAAGGGAAGCTTTGAAGTTCTAAGTTGAATGGTGTCTCATTGCAATGAGATGTTACTCAAGGGGCTTTTAAGTAGAACATTTGATACCCATTTAAACGTAGAAAATGACAATTAACCTAGTTAATTAAATTAAAGCATTAATTAGGGCTAGTACTTAAATAATTAGATTCGTCAATTAAATTAGGAATATTATTTAATTTGGGGGTTTAATATGAATAGTGCTCAAGCAATTGGGTGTTATCTCACAAATGCCTTTAGATTTAATAATATTCATAATCTTAAATAATTCAATTAATTAGAGCCCTTTTAAGTTAGAACTTAAAATAAACAAGACAATAATTGATCATGCATTAAAACCTTTTATGTTGGAAATATAATTTTGAATATGAATCGAAGTGTCCTAAAGTAATTGGGTGCTTCTAATATTATATTCGGATAAAAATATATTTCCTTATAAAAGGATATCTCCATTTGAAACTTAAATCCAGTTAATAATTAAGGGTTAAATTAAATTCAAATTATTATTTGAAATGTCAAAATGCCACGTAAAATTAAAAGGTACTGATAACGGGCATTTGTGGGGTACTAATCCTTCCCCACACGTAACCAACTCTCAAACCCAAAATTTTAAAGTGAATCTCTGGTTGTTATTATGGTGTCCGGTCTACCAAAGTGATCGGTGGTGACTCCAAAATATTTTCAAGATTAAAGAAAAAGGTAATTTTCATGACTAATTAATGAAAAATCAATTTAACATGAAAAACCTAATTTTTAAAGATAAAATGAGTTTAAAGGCCAAAACCCTAATTTCAAAACCAATCATCAAGCTATTTTCACACCCGGTTCAAAAATGGTCATGACAGTATGTTAATCTACATGTCTCATGATTTTTAAGGTATATTTTGTGGGAAAATTGGTAAGTATCTATGGGTTTTTGAAAGGTTTAAGCTTTGGGGGTTTCCATTGAGTTATCTCATGATTTTTAAGGTTGTATTTTCGTGGTTAAGATACCATGATAGTTGGTTCAAGCTCTAATTCGATTTTCATGTTGGTATGGCATGTGAAAGAGGTTAAAAGGGGTTTTTTCAAGCTTGAACAAGGAGAGGAGTTAAAGGATCTAAGTGGGCGAGCTTGATTCGGGATTTTGCTAAAAGGTTATACATTTTTTACTCCTTTGATTCTTGAATATCATAAAGTAACTGTCTTGCTTGATTTTATGGTTAAGATTGCTAGTTTTGGTGTTAAAATAGCTTAAAGCCTTGTTAATGGTAAATCTAGGATTAAGTATTAGTAAGGTGTAAAAATGGTAGTAAACCATCCTAATTAACTCCCATAAAATGTAGGATTAAGTTAAGAGGTTAATGGTTACGTTTTGGGGGCTTGGGAAGTGATTTTCCGAACCTTGGAAGCCATTTCTAGGCTTCAATATCGGTACACCGAGAGCCTGTACCGATACCCTGTGTTCATATAGGGAGTATCGATACAGGATGGAGCTATATCGATATCCCCTGTTCCATTGAAATTCCAGTAGCTTAAAGTGGTATCGGTATGCTTGGAGCCATTTCGGTACCTAAGGGGTATCGGTACGCGGGGTTCGTGTACCGGTACGAGGTTAACGATCAACCCCTTCGTGAGAAGTTGAGTATCAGTATGTATAGGGTGGTTATCGATACCTAGAGAGGCGTATCGATACTCGATGTTGGGTATCGGTACCCACTGGGCAATGTGCTTGTAAATGTTAAAATTAAGTTCATCGGGTTGATAATTAAAGGGCTATGGCCCAGTGGGCTTCTAGGGTGATAAAATGAATTGTAAAATTAAGAAACTAAGATTTAACTCTCATGGATGAGAATAATGAGTAAATCTTAGTAAATTATGACCCGATATAACCGTGTGGTTAGTGCCATGCCTTTATGGCATTTGCTTAATAGCTTGGCTTGGAGCCACTTACCTCTTGGTGAGGTGTATGAATGCTCAGGGAGCATGTGTTATCTTATGTTGTAGTAAAGGAATCTGGATGTCCTAGTTCCAATACTATGGTACTTATATAAGGTGATATGTACTTCAGGCGAAGTGATCAAGTACATCCGACGTATACACGAGCTAAGTGATCAAGTACATCTAACGTACCCATGAGCTGAGTGATCTAGGTGCGATTAGAAACCTATCTGTGGCAATAGTAATCTGGATAAGGTATTAAACTTGATAGGCTAAGTGAGCTCGAGTAACCTTATTGGCTGAGTGACCTCAGGTAAAGACTACTTGTGGCTAATGTGATCCAAGTATGTCTAGGACGTAATTGAGGCTATGGTGATCCGAATATGGTTCATTTGATCCGACAGCTGGGTAAGCATGGGTAAAGTAGGTCTTCGTTGGCCATTATGTGGATGAGGTATAGACGTATTTATGTATGTTGTGTGGAAGCTATAGATGATAGCTCATGTACTCGTTGGCTGAGTGTAGACACTAAATTTTGTACGGGTTAAATTAAATGCTCGAAATAAAATAAATCCACATTACCCCTTTTAATACCCAAAACCTTATACCCTAAGCCCAAAATTTCATGGCCTATTATATATGATTTTACATAGTAAAAAAATATATGCAAAAAATAATAAAAATCCCAACTCTTCCCTCATTAAGGCTTTACTACCATTGGTTGAAAAATACTTGGTGCCCAAGGTCTTGATTTTTATTGGTTTTTATATTAAGGGGATAAACCAAAAATACCCTTTATATATATATATATATGCCCTAAGAAAATAACAGACAGCCCTAACTTTCATTTTTCCTTGGCTCACCCACTGTCCATTTTCCCTTTCCCTTCGTTCCAAAAACAAAAAGTAACCCCAGTCATTTTCTTATTTTCACCGAACACCATCATCTTCATTTTGGTAAAGCTACAACCATGGCAATCATCCCTCACTCACCCCACTCATTCGAACCACCAACCTTTGAATCAAGCTTTTCAACCCAATCAACAACAACTTGTGGATCAAGTAAATATTTAGGTTTTTGGTATTCTCTTTTCTTATTTTATTTACGTATAATCCATTTTTATAGTTTAATCAAAATGTGGATGATTTTATTGGTAACCATTGTTGTTTATTTTAGTCTTTTTTATGTGTTTTATTTTATTTTTTTGCTTGTGATATGTATGTTATTTCACTTGTTGAATGTTTAATTTATTATTAGCTTGTATGTTTACTTTATTATCATGGTTTCATATTATCCCTTTTATAACATATTTTCTTGTATATGGTATATAATATACAATTAAAGTATATTTTCTTAAAAGTATATACATGTGGTTTTTATTTGGGTTTAGTTTAGAAGTTTGGGCCTCTTGGTTTTTTGGGCTTTGGGTTGTTAAGTTAGTTTTAGATTAGTTTAGGAATTAATTTAATTAATTTAGGTTGTGTGCTCGTCAAATAGGGGCACGATCCTTAAATTAATTAAGTTAATTCTAGGATTAGATTCTTTAGAGCCTTAGTTAGCTTTAGGTTCGAATTAACTTAGCGGATTTAAATTTATCCTTGGCTTATTGGGATAAATGTTAAATTCATTAAGTTAACTGAACATTCCTTAATCACTTTTGGGATAAAATTAATTGCAACCTTAGATTGAAATTTAATTTAAAACCATGTTTAATTACTGTGATTTATTTTAAATAGTATTCTTGGCTTATTAGAACACTAGTTTAAAATCGATTGAATTGATTATCATGTTACAATATAACTCATAATTTTTTAGGGTTTTCTAGCCTTTTTTAGGTTTAATTAATTTAGGGTTAATACTAGAATCACCTAATTAGCAACTAGATCACCAATTGGATCTTCCATAACTTGACCCTTTTAGGTTAGGACCTTGGATGGGCTTTTGTGTATTTAATCTTCAAGTCTTTGTTTGACATCCATTTTATTTGTCATCATTTTGACCATTCGGTTTACATATTAATTAATTTAAATCACAAAAAGGGAGGTATTCATTAGTTCTGATATTTGTGTCGTAATAGTCCGAGCTTAAAGGATGTTGACCAACTATTTGAATTAATCCTTACCGACTCAAGGTAGAATTAAAACTTGACAAAGTCATTACATCATTCTTTCACTGCTTGCACCATGCATAAAGGTGACGTGCAGGATTCGAACTATAAACTAACACGACAGTCAAGCTTATATGATGTCGTTTAGTCTATGGTCCAATCTATCGTCAACCTTATTAATTAAATGTCCAATTAATTTGAACTCACCAATTTGGTAAAGCCCGTTCAATTAAGGGCAATTTTCAATTAAGGTCACCAAATTAAATTCTTTTCAAATTTTGACAATTTCTTTCGATTAAAAGCAACAAATATTTTGGTACCGATTTCCAGGCGTGATGGGGTGCTAATCTTTCCCCACACGTAACCAACTCTCGAACCCTTTCAAAACGAATCTTTGGTTTTGTGGTGTCCGGCCTACCTTATCCAAGTGGCCGGTGTCGACTCCAATTCTTCATTATTTTCAAAAGAAAAAGAATTTTCAAAAGAAATCCCTTTAAATATAATTTTATAAAATATAGGGATGTAGCTGACTTAAGAATTTTTTTAAAGTAAAAAACGTCGTTATAGCATGGCGACTCCGCCGGGGAACGATTTTGTTTTTACAAAACAAAAGGATAGTTAGGCCAAGAAAATATTTGTTGCTTTTAAACGATGGAAAATGTTGGAATTTCAATTGACTTTACTGAGGTCGATTCTTTCTTGAAAATGTGGCTAAGATTACACGGGCTTTGATAATTGGTGGACTTTAGATTAATTCTTCATTTAATTTCTAAGGAATCACCGACATGTGTTGTATCATGTTCATCAAGATCTATACCCGAGCTCCGTCCCCTAAGTGGGAGTAAAACGCCACATACCCACGTGAGTAGCCCTCCACGGGTCGGTAATTCACTCTTAGAATCCATACCTTTTGACACGTGAGCAGCCCTCCAAATCACTAGGTCCTCAGATATAACATGCATGATGTGGCATTGATTCTAATAAAAGAGATCAATCGAATGTTGTGATAATGATAAAGCGTGATTTCCCCTCAGTCCGCTCCGGTCGGTATAGCGCGAGAAACAAGATTACTATTCCTTCAATGATGTTCGATGATAAGGAAATCTCCTAGAAGAGCCCAATAGAGTCGCTTGAACGTGCTTTTAAGGAAAAAGAAAAAAATTAGAGGGGTACTTCACTATAGCGAAAAGGCTAAATAAGGATGCTTTGCTCCACTTACTCTAATAGACTCAAAAGCCTTGGCTATATAAGTAAGTTTTCAAATCGTGACTATGCCGAGTAACTCGGGGTATTGTTGTATGCTCCATCATTATTATCGAGACAAATGACTGTGATGAGTTGAATTCCCCTAGGAAAAAAGAAATGAATGAATGAGTTGAATAAGTCCTAGAGCATCCTGATGGAACTATAGGGGGATAACAAATCTAATAAGGAGCTATGATTCGTCTGTTCAATACCCTAGCATCAGAGATGAATTCTTGAGGACACTAACACAATATTAATGACATGTTCCGCATAGGCTAAACAAAAATCAGAAAGCTCGAACATACTTATGAATGGAGAAATATGATAAAAACTAGAAGGAATAGTAATCGAGCAGATCAAACAAATACCATAATCATGAGGATGAACCGAACGATATGGGAGGAGTTGCACAACTTCAAATATCGCCACAACATTCAAAGTCTTCATAGGCACAAGCTATGCTTGGAATGATCACCAGAAGATTGAATCTAAGACGCTCTTGCATTTGATATCCGGGGCATCTCATTCTATTTTTTTCTTACAATTAAATTTTGATTTCAAGGTTCTGTATGTTAATCTAAAAAGGCATCCTTCATTAAAATGACGACTAGCAAAATGATATATTTTAAACAAAGAGATTTCTTTGTATTACTTCGGAGATAAATGCATCGCCATCAGGGAAGCCCAAAGATGAGGGGCACTACATGATGTGGGATGACGAAGAACCTTTGAAGTTAATTTGTTGTGAAGGGCATCATTGTACGTAGGGCAACAAAGGCTTTTGCACAAAAGATTTCGAATCAGAATAGATGAGAAATGGCATAAGGCTTGAAAGTACTTAGTTAATGATTATGATTACGACCAAGGTCACTAGACTCAGAGAATGAGTAACGCAAGTTTGGGGGGGGGAATTTTGTCAAGACATGGAATGAGTGGTTTTAGTCCCAAGATGACGACCACCGGCTCTAGAAAACAAAGACAAACTAAATTCATGCATCATTACATTCTCATGAACACATAAATCTTTGCATCATGAAATATGCTCATACAGCTAGACATCCCTATGTTAGGATCATGCTAACCCATACCTTTATAGCTTTTTGTTTACTTTAAACAGGTATTTGAAGATTGATAAAATGATGGATATATAGTTCTACAAAAGGAGAAATAGATCTCATAAGAATCAAGAGTCATTTGACTTGCATAATTAGGATTTCTAAAGGTCTTTCAATCCTCGGTTTCTATCCTCCTTAAAGATATTTTTCTCAAAACCAAATTTCTCAATTCTAGCCCTTTAAAAGACGTTTTCCTCAAAACTCAATTTCTTAATTCTATCCCTTCGAAGAACGTTTTTCTCAAAATTAAATTTTCTTAACTTGATCATTTCATAATGATGTTTTGCTTAAAACAAATTTCTTAATTTAATCTTTCCACAATGATGTTTTTTCTTAAAACTCAAATTTCTTAATTTGCTTCTTTCATAAGGATGTTTTGCTTAAAACAAATATCTGAATTTGATCCTTCTACAAGGATGTTTTTTCTTAAAACTCAAAATTTCTTAATTTGATCCTTCCATAAGGATATTTTTCTTAAAATCAAAATTTCTCAATTTGATCCTTTCATAAGGATGTTTTTGAGAATTTCTTAATTCAGTCATTTTCTAAGGACGTTTTTCTCAAACCCAAAAGAATTTCTCAATTCGATCCTTTTCATAAGGACAAGTTTTCATGAAGAGAAGATGTTTTTAACTCAACTCTTTCAAAAGGATATTTCTTAAAAAGTAAAAAAGAGAAAGAAAAGGAGAAAAGAAGAAGAGAGAAAAAGAAAAAGAAAAAGAAGAAGGAAAAAAAAAAAGAAAAAGAAAAAAAGAAAGAGAAAAACAATTCTAAAGTGAAAACTTGAAAAAGCGTTTTAGAACAAAAGATTCAAAAACTCAAGAGGAAATGGGCATAAATGGTTGAACTCAAATGTGAGATGAGGTACCACCGTTGCAAAGAAGAGAAGCGAAAAGTAAGAGAGGGCCAAAGTAAAGGGACCAAGAAGAGAAAGTGGCCAAGAAAGCTTAAAATTGTCATCATTCATGCACCATATCTAGTTAGATGTCCCTAGGTTAAGTACATGCTAACTTATACTATTATAGCATTTCACCTATTTCCATAGATATCTGAAAAACAGGCCTTGTACTTCTTGAGAAGAGGAGTAAACGACAAAATGAGAGCCCGGACAGGACTTTAGGCAAATGATTTCAAACTCGCCATATCAGGATTTCAGAGCGAAGGAGGCAGATACTCAAAGCTCAAAGATTTCAGGCGAAGGATTTCAAACTCTCCATATTAGGATTTCAGAGTGAAGGAGGTAGATACTCAAAGCTCAAGGATTTCAGGCGAAGGATTTCAAACTCGTCATATCCGGATTTTAGAGCGAAGGAGGAAAATGCTCAATATCTCTGGAATCTTCAGTCAGGAAAGTCAAAAAATAGCCTATCCGTTCAGGTTCATGAAGAATGGAAAGTTTTAGCATAATGGCCTATCCTTAGGCCCAAGAGGAATATAACCTTCATTTGAGGAATTCTATTTGTTCACTACTATTTTGGAAGGACGCGTCTACACGATTGGTTTCTGCCACTTCCGGGGAAACAATTTCTTCTACCATGCAAGGACATTAGATTTGTTCGTTTTCGCTTTAGAGGAACATGTCGTCTTTGCCTAGTTTTTTTTTTTGCTATTTTTGAAAAGAAAGTTATTTGGATTTATTCGCTGCCGCTTCGGAGGAATGAGTCGTCTGTTATTTAGTCTGTCCCTTGCTGCTTTGGGAGGACATGGCAGTGCTAACCAGTTTGTTTTTGCCGTTTCTAGAAAACAAGTTATTTGGATTTGTTCACTACCGTTTCGGAGGAATATGTCGTCTTTGCCTAGTTTTGTTTTTTCCATTTCATAAAAGCCAGTTATTTGGATTTGTTCGTTGCCGCTTCGGAGGAATGAGTCATCTACTATCTGGTCTGTCCCTTGCCGCTTTGGGAGGACATGTCAGTGCTAACCAGTTTGTTTTCTCCATTTTGGGAAAATAAGTTATTTGGGTTTATTCACTGCCATTTCGAAAGAATGAGTCATTTGAAATATAGTTGGCTTGTCTGTTGTCGTTTCAGAAAGACATCCTAGCGCCACCCGTTTGCTTTTTGCCGCTTCTGGAAAGCAAAGTTATTTGGATTTATTCACTGCCATTTTGGAAGAATGAGTCGTTTGAAGGTTAGTTGGCTCGTCTACTGCCGTTTTGGAAGAACATGCCAGCACCACCCCGTTCACTTTCTGTCGTTTTGGGAAAGCAAAGTTATTTAGATTTGTTCATTGCCTCTCCAGAGGAATGAGTCGTTTGCTATCTGGTTCGTCTATTGCTGTTTCGGAAGGACATGCCAGTGCTACCCAGTTGTTTTTGCCACTACAAGAAAACAAGTTATTGGGATTCGCTCGTTGCCATTTCGAAGAGCAAATCGTCAAACAAGGAAGCGGGACAAAATTTGTGTCTTTAGTCTTTGCTCTATTCTCGTTTTACAGTAATGAGCAAAGAGGGGCAGCTGTAGACACTAAATTTTGTCCGGGTTAAATTAAATGCTCGAAGTAAAATAAATTCACATTACCCCTTTTAATACCCAAAACCTTATACCCTAAGCCCAAAATTTCATGGCCCATTATATATGATTTTACATAGTAAAAAAATATATACAAAAAAATAATAAAAATCTCAACTCCTTCCTCATTAAGGCTTTACTACCATTGGTTGAAAAATACTTGGTGCCCAAGGTCTTGATTTTTATTGGTTCTTATTTTAAAGGGATAAACCAAAAATACCCTTCATCATCATCATATATACATATATGTAAGATCATACCTCATCCCTCTTTGCCTCAGTGATGAAGGAAAGCCATACCCGGGTACTAGACCAACCCACCAAAATGCAAATAGGGATAAAAAATGTGGTAAATATCACGAAGAATAAAGAGATACCGTCTAACCTACCTATTTTGGAACAAGCTACGCTACCACCATTAGCTTAATGTGCTGGCTTTTCTGATGCAAAATGATGGTGCTAGTAAGATAAGAGGATGCAGCCTTTGTCTTTGTGTCCGTAGCCTCCAAACCCGGGCTTCTAAAAATATCCCATAAAAAAAAATAAAGGGACTCACAAGCGCGAAACTTGACTATATATATATATATGCCCTAAAAAAGAATAGACGACCCTAATTTCCATTTTTCCTTGGCTCACCCACTGTCCATTTTCCCATTCCCCATCGTTCCAAAAACAAAAAGTAACCCCATCCATTTTCTTATCTTCATCGAACGCCATCATCTTCATTTTGGTAAAGCTACAACCATGGCAATCATCCCTCACTCACCGCACCCATTCAAACCACCAACCTTTGAATCAAGCTTTTCAACCCCATCAACAACAACTTGTGGATCGAGTAAATATTTGGGTTTTTGGTATTATCTTTCCTTATTTTATTTATGTATAATCCATTTTTATAGTTCAATCAAAATGTGGATGATTTTATTGGTAATCTTTGTTGTTTATTTTAGTTTCTTTTTTATGTTTTTTTTTTTTTTTGCTTGCAATATGTAATGTTATTTCACTTGTTGAATGTTTAATTTATTATTAGCTTGTATGTTTACTTTATTATCATGGTTTCATATTATCCCTTTTATAATATATTTTCTTGTATATGGTATATAATATACAATTAAAGTATATTTTCTTAAAAGTATATACATGTGATTTTTCATTTGGGTTTAGTTTAGAAGTTTGGGCCTCTTGGTTTTTTGGGTTTTGGGTTGTTAAGTTAGTTTTAGATTAGTTTAGGAATTAATTTAATTAATTTAAGTTGTGTGCTCGTCTAATAGGGCACGATCCTTAAATTAATTAAGTTAATTCTAGGATTAGATTCTTTAGAGCCTTAGTTAGATTTAGGTTCGAATTAACTTAGTGGATTTAAATTTATCCTTGGCTTATTGGGATAAATGTTAAATTCATTAAGTTAACTGAACATTCCTTAATCACTTTTGGGATAAAATTAATTGCAACCTTAGATTGAAATTTAATTTAAAACCATATTTAATTAACGTGATTTATTTTAAATAGTATTCTTGACTTATTAGAACACTAGTTTAAAATCGATTGAATTGATTATCATGTTACAATATAACTCATAATTTGTTAGGGTTTTCTAGCCTTTTTTAGGTTTAATTAATTTAGGGTTAATACTAGAATCACCTAATTAGCAACTAGATCACCAATTGGATCTTCCATAACTTGACCCTTTTAGGTTAGGACCTTGGGTGGGCTTTTGTGTATTTAATCTTCAAGTCTTTGTTTGACATCCATTTTATTTGTCATCATTTTGACCATTCGGTTTACATATTAATTAATTTAAATCACAAAAGGGAGATATTCATTAGTTCTGATATTTGTGTCGTAATAGTCCGAGCTTAAAGGATGTTGACCAACTATTTGAATTAATCCTTACCGACTCAAGGTAGAATTAAAACTTGACAAAGTCATTACATCATTCTTTCACTGCTTGCACCATGCATAAAGGTGACGTGCGGGATTTGAACTATAAACTAACACGGCAGTCAAGCTTATATGATGTCGTTTAGTCTATGGTCCGATCTATCGTCAACCTTATTAATTAAATGTCCAATTAATTTGAACTCACCAATTTGGTAAAGCCCATTCAATTAAGGGCAATTTTCAATTAAGGTCACCAAATTAAATTATTTTCAAATTTCGACAACTTCCTTCGATTAAAAGCAACAAATATTTTGGTACTAATTTTCGAGCGTGATGGGGGTGCTAATCCTTCCCCACACGTAACTAACTCCTGAACCATTTCGAAACGAATCTCTGGTTTTGTGGTACCTGACCTACCTTATCCAAGTGGCCAGTGACGACTCCAAGTTTTCATTATTTTCAAAAAAAAATAATTTTCAAAAGAAATCCCTTTAAACCAAGATTTCAAAAGTGATTTATGGGATAATTCGTATCGTCAGATTTTCTAAAAGAAAACCACACCCACGCTTATATTTTAAAAGAAAGGAAAAAACGTCGCTACACTGAGTGATTAAGGTACAATTTGTATTAACTCGATGGGCTGTGTGAGCTCGAGTATCTCGATAGGCTATGCGACCTTGAGTATGGCAAAGCTTGTAGAATTATGTAAGACTTGTTGTAAGCTTAATGATACCTTGAGATAGGTGATCTAAGAACTCTAGTTAGAGTAGGCTAGATGATAACTCATAGATGGTAAAGCTTTATATATGCTCTCTAAACTGCTTTATCTTGCATGCTTATTTCATGATAATCATGAATTATAGTAGAGTAGAAATGTACCACTGAGCTTGTTAGCTCGACGTGCAGATGTGTGGTTTTTCGTGCGTAGGTTGACAGATCATCCCTTTGGAGGAGCTCATCGATGAGGATTTCCCAGCACCACATTCGCTTTAGAGTACAATACTTATTATTTTAGTTTGGGCTAATGTATTCATAAGACTTTACCACTATTGAGTCTGTAACTCTATTTGAAATATTATTTTGGTATATGGTGTTTTAAACTTGGAGCTCCTGATTTGTAAACTTAATTTTAATACTAATTTACCTTCATGGATTTATGAATGTTTAATGCTTTTAATTGATGGCCTAACTTATGGTTTTAAATTGGAAATTTGATGGGTAGGTTTGTGAGTGACCCGAATGTAGCACTTCGGACCTGGATGGGGATCGGGGTGTTACAACATGTTGATGATGACATGGCAGAGGGACAAATTTGTTTTTTAAATGAATTCGATGGCATAATTAATTTTTTTGCCGAGTTCAGTGGCATAATTCATTTTAATTGAAAGTTTGATAACTTATTTAATATTTAAGCTAAAAAATAAGAATTTAAGAAATTATTGAAATTTTAAAATATTTTTATATTTTAATAGAATTATTTTGTTTTTTGAATAAAACTGGATAAATAATTTACTTTTTCAAGTTGAACTTTTACAAATGTAATATATGAAAAATCGATTAACAAATTAGTTTAAATATCTTTTGGGTCCCTGATAATTTTAAAAATGAGCAAAGTAAGAACTCTCACGAAAAAAAATCAAAATATTCTTCAGCATTTTTGAAAAAAAAATCCATAAACTTAATAAAAATAAACAAAAAATTTAAAAATATAAATATAAAAATTTAAAAAATATATTTATAAAGCTATTAAAAGTTGAACATTTTCATCGAAAAAGTCTTCGACTTTGTCAGTCTAAATACTACTATTCGTTAAACAAACTCAGTGGAATCAACCTTGTATTAAAGTAACAATAAAACTCTAATTTTCTTTTGCTTTTCTACATCAAATTGATGCTCATTAATAGAAAAATAAAAGAGAATTTTGTTTTTTTACTACTTGAATACAAGGATGATTCCATTGAAAATATGTTCAAGATACCCAGAAACAGTCGAACACTTTTTCGATGGTTTATAAATATTTTTAAATTTAGAGTTTTTGTATTTATAAATTTTCATATTTTTAATTTTATGTTTTTTACTTAATTTTTTCAAATTCATTATGATGTTTTTATTTTTTTAATATTTAAATATTTTAATAATTTATTATTTTTTAGCTTAAAGATTAAGTAAGTTATTGGACTTTCTATTAAAATCAATTATGCCCTCGAATTTGGTTAAAAATCAATCAGACCCTTTAGCACGTCATTATCACATGTGTACTGTCATGTCATCATCATGGACAACCACGTCAGCACTGTTAAATTATCACGTCATTACCGTTAACTGCCACGTCAGCACTGTAACAATCAATGTTGGTCAAGGGACTAATTTACTACAATTTGCGAATTAGATGACCTAATTGACTGCGTTTTCGCACAATGAGCTATATTGCTAATCGGGTCAAACTCAAGGGCAAAAATACCCTTTTAGCCTAAAAGATAATTTTTGATTTTTTGTGAGAGTATTTGTATAGGATTGTTGCAAGATATATCTTTTTAGACCCATATCATCAAGTTATTTCAAATTCAAATCATGATCGAGTACAAATTATCTTGTGTTTGGAATAATTTTAAATTCAGATTAAGTCAATTTCAGGTCGAATAGATTAAAATTAATTTTTTATCAATTTAATTAAATCGACTAAATTTAAGTTAATTATAAACTATTCCAGATACTATTCAATTTTAAGTTTAGTATGGATTATACCATTGAACTAAAAATGGGTACAATTTTAACACTGAACTTTAGTTTAAGCTTCAATTATATCATTGGGCCATTAAAATCAATGATGTAGACGGATCTTAACGTAGAGGGATTTTAACGGTCCAATAGTATAATTGAAGCTTAAATTATAGTTTAGTACTAAAATAATATTGATTTTTAGTATAGTGGTATAATCGACAAATACATAAAATTTTGGGGTATTTGATGTAGTTTACCCTTAAATTAATTGCGACACATTAAAGTTAGGGATAGGGATTTAGTATAGTGGTATTTGATGTACAAATTTTGGTACAAATTATCTTTTTACCCTTAAATATTTTATTTCCACAAGCACCTTAATTTTAAGGGTTAGGGATTTAGTTTAGGGTTTGTAGTTTAAGGGTTTAGGTTTATGTGCTTAGAATTTAGGGATTGTGGTTTGAATTTAGAGTTTAGGGTTAAAATTTAGTGGTTATAGGTAAAAACCTAAATCCCTATCATATTACCTTAAAACCTAAACCCTAACACTAAACCCTAAATTCTAAACCCGTAAACCTAAACTCTAAATTATAAACCCTAAACTAACTCCTAACCCTTAAAATTAGGGAGCTTGTGGAAACAAAATGTTTTCACCGATATCTTCCCTTAAAATTATTCCAATATCAAGTATTTAGGTTATTTCAAATTGGTTCATTCCAAATTTAGTTCATTTCGGATTAGAAATAATTTCATATTCAAATCAATTTCGAACAAAATCAATTTTAAGTCTGAATTGTTTAATTAAGCATTAAGTCGATTAGCACTATTATTTTTCGCATCTAATATACTTGGGCATTTATCTCTTATTTAAAGGTTAAAAAATTATAAATAGTTTAAACAAAATTTGAATAAAAAATTCAAGTTGAAATTAAACGAATTTAGATTATTTATTTTACGTGGTCAATAAAGGTCAATATTAAATCCGGGATTATTGAGTCAGATTTACTTACAAGCATAACTGCATAATCAACACATTAAAATAAAAATCATAACTTTTTATTATCTAAACAAATTTAAATGAACTTATTTAAAAAAGCGATAGAATATGAAAACAAATTTATCTTCTATTTATTTGTTACCTGATTGGTAAAAAAATCAATCTATTTAATAAAATGAAAATTAGTCTAATTCATCTAATCGGATTTTGCACATGTTATAAACTAATTAGAAAAATAGATTCATTGAATTAAATTAAAATTAAAACAAAATTAATAAAATACATAAAAAATTAAATGTATAATTATACAATTTTTTTAACAAAAATGAAGGGTGATCAAAATAAAATTTACCTAAAAATGCTCATTAACTTGAATCTAATTTCGATGTAAGAATATAATACCTCTTATTTAATTAAAAAAGATAAAATTTACCCCATAGTTTAGTAGTCATTCACGTAATTTACCCTAAAAAATATGAATTAGGTACAACAATCTTTCAAATGATTAACCACGAAAGATGTTCGAGAGAAGAAAGATGACTAAGCTGTGAGTGAAAAACAAAATCCATAAAATTACTTCATCACTCAACTTTAACATTATGTTCATAGTATACCAAAATCATAATTGCAAAAAACATGGCGACAAATGCCATTAAGTCCACAAAATGTTCTCAAAATTAACATAATACTACCCCTATTTCTCTGGCCAGGGACAAACTTTGCAACTCAACGCTTTCCACCACCACCACCACCAAGCTTGGGACCTTTCGGTGCGCCACCCTTAGAAATGTTACCCTTGCCCTGTGTCTTCTGTTGCTTTGCCGCTACTTCGGCTTTCTTTGCCTTCTTTTCATCCTTCGTTTTCTTGATTCTTTCCTTGATTTCTCTGCAGAATTAAGATTAACCCAGTATACCCGTAAATACAAAAACTTAATACAGTAAGGCTTATATATCAAACGAAAAACACACACCTGAGTGCAGCTTCCCTGGCAGCATCACGAACTTCAGGTTTCTCACTCCTCTTCTTCTGGATAACCTCAAAAGTGGCACCAACAATGGATCGAGAGTAAGACTTCTTGGTGGTACGTCTCCTCTTCTTAACAGCCTCTTGGGCAATGTCCTAAATGCATGTAAACAAAATGGAAATAAATCATTGAGCTTGGAAATAACAATACAAAAGGCAGTCATTTCTAATCAGGTACCGTAAAATATGCACTCTAGCTCCAACTTATATCAGATCAATAAGAGAATTAAAAAAAAAAGAAGCCTAAAATTGTTCAAATTTTATTCATTTTATACCGAACAATAATATGTTGTCATAAAATCTTATTACTAAACAAACACAATCATTGCTCACATGTCACAACCTAGATATACTTACTCCAGGTGCAGCAATTTTCTGTATAGACATGCAATTGTAATGTTGATACCTTCTTATGTTGCTTCCTATACATGGCTGTCCATGTAAGTTTCGATGGCTTCAGACGGTTGTGAAAGTACCTCTTTCATTTTGAATTGGAAAAGAGGAAGACCTAAACAAATCCACAAAGACAACTGTTCATTACGAATGTAACTATATAATATTAACTGCTTCAAACCATTACTCGAAGAAAATTTACCTGAGAATCAGAACGAACAAATCTGATGCCTTTTCCAGGGTAAATCTTGGCACCACTAAATCTGCAAAGCTCCGTCCTAACATGCCAACATCACACGGTTTAGTATGAGATTTGGGATATTAAAAATATAAAAGCATTATGCATAAGGCAAGAAAGCCTATAGATGCTAACAATTTCCATAAGGTAATTTTACACCAAACCTAATGCATGCCAATTCACAGCCTAATCTTTCACTCGATTATCACATAATTAACTATATTTAACAATTATCACCATTACAAAGAGGACTTCATTTGCAATTGAAATGAACACTAGAATCTTCAAATAACATTAGCTGCCAGAATCTCAATGCCGGAACTAAAATAACATTACATTTCCACTCACATAGCTAAGAACTAATTATATTTCTTCTCCATCAAACTTTAACATCCAGTATATTTTATTTTTATTTTCTTCAAAATAATTAATTCAAAACATTCAACTTCGATAAACTGACAAATCTCATATCAAAAATTAACCGATTAAACATTTAATACTTCAAAAACGAAAATTTAACAACAATCCAGCTGCCGACAAAATGGACACGTAAAATAGAAATTTTGAGAGGGAGATGGAAAGCATATTCCAGGCTTAATGTATTAACTACAATCGATGAACATTAATTCCTCGCTTAATGTTGAAACAAAACCCTATAACGTGAATTCAATAGCTAAATTTCAAGCAGGCTGAAATAAAATAAAATAAAATAAAAAACCAAAAGCAGATCCGGCTGTCAACGATTAAGGAACAATTTGAACGAAACAGAGAATGGAAATATAGAGAAGAAACGTACTTGAGAACCATGGTTGCTGCCGCTGTTGCTCTGTTCCTTAGATTTGGAAACCCTAGCGGGCGTTGCTGTGTATATGAAGGGTTTTGAATAAACGGCCCTTATATTGTTTTAGAATCACGGATTACCCTGAACGGGCTGCGAATGGGTGGATAATTGGATATGGACAAAGCCCAATATCTAAAAAGAAATGTATTTTTTCTATTTCTCTCTTTAAGGCTTAAGGGATAAGAAGTCATTGAACGTTTGAAAAAAAATTCAATTAAATCTTTAAATTTTTTTTTACCCAATTAAGTTCTTAAACTACAGAATTTAATTAATTAAGCTCTTAAACCAATAAATTAAATCAATTAAACACATTGATCAATTTTGACCATTAAAATCAAATATTTTTTTCAATCCTTGTTGTAGTGTGCTGTGTCACAGTGTTTCTACTTGACAGTTTTCAATTTTTTTTTTTTTTTTTTTTTAAAATATTTAAAAATTCTGTAAAAAGCTTATAAAATTTATAAAAAAATATTTTTTGAATTTTTTTAAATGCAACATAATAGAACTATAATGTATCATGTTTTAGTAATATATGAAGAAAAAACTGTCAAAATTTAATGGTCAAAATTGGTCAAAGGTCTTAATTGATTCAATTTATTGGTTTAAGGGCTTAATTGATTAAATTTTGTAGTTCAAGGGCTTAATTGGGTGCAAAAAAGTTCAGGGCTTAACTGATTTTTTTCAAAAGTTCAAGGACCTTTTACACCCTTAAACCTTTTTTATGTTCATATCTATTTTGCAGTTTATATTTGAAATGATCCGATAACAATTTACTTTTAAAAAAGAAAACATTAGATTTAATATGTTAAATAACATTAAATTTTATTTTTATCTTGTCATACTTTTATATATTTATATAACTTTAAATAAAATAATTAAAATATATTATTTAAGGATAAACATGATATTTTGTAATGAAACATTTTAATTAATGTTAAAAATGGTATCGTTTTATTATGCTTTAGTTTTATGAAGTGGTGTCGTTTTATATTTTAGGATAAAAACATCAAAGCTGTAGGTTTTTCTCTATCGAATGAATGAAAGTTCTTGTCTTCTCTCCCTATTCTCTGAAATTCTTGGTCTCCCTTTGCTCTTCTATATTTCCTTCATTTTAATTCTTCTTATTTAGTTTTGTATTGTTACAAAGGTATCTAGAGCCATCGTTCTCGGCCATGGATGAAGGTTATGGATCGTTCTGTGATGAACTAAAATCTTTGTTCGACAAATATTTCGCGAATTGAACCCTCTTGGTTACAATCTACCAGGCGATTTTTCCTATTACTCAAGAAGTGTTACATCGGGGGTTTTCACCTTATGAGTCAGTGAAGAAAATTGTTCCGTTTCAAAAGTCAGTGGGCATTCAATTCTTGATCCAATATCAAGGTTATGGGGCTGTCACAGCTAGTCGTTCTCTTTAGAGCCGTAATATTTACGACGGTTGTTGTCAGCTTGACATTCAGTTTTGGGATGACCCAGGGGTAACTGATTTTGAGCTTGAAACTCGGTTGGAAGACTCGGATAACCTGAAGGTGTTTGATAAAATGGGCATGAAAGAAAATGAAGTTAAAGATGTTGTCGTTAAAGATGGTGGTGGTGATGATGGAGGATGAATCAATGGACACTATTGGAGGTTTAAATGGGGCTAATGCAGTGTCTAGGGCACTCTCTCCTCCTTCAGTAGCTCCGTTGTCAGTGGCACATCCTACGTTGCTGTTATCTTTGCCGATTGTGGTGGAAGCAGTGATGACAAAGAATGTAGATGCTTTGTTCAAGGGTTGCATTCAACTGATTCAGGTAACCTTTCAAACATCTCTGTTTCTAGATCAGAGTCCTATGTTGGGTTCTTCAAATTTAAACCTGAATTGTGTCATTGAAAAACCAATTTGGAATTTAGAGGGAATTGTTGATTCGGTCACTGGTATTCCCATAAATGAATTGAACTTGAACCTTGTTAAACTGAAATGGAATGGGAATATTTCAAAGCTGAAATTTGCGTGTAAGGTTTACTCGATGGGAACTACAATTGTTGGTAGTAGTATGGTTAGGAGAACTCCAAATGAGATTGCTTTTGGTACTGTTATTGGTAAACTTAATGGTCCTTATGCTTTAAAAGACCGATTGGAAGAGTTTATCTATGATCTTGAGGAAGTTCAACTTGAGAAGCTCGAACGAGAGTGCTTGACAAGGCTTATTAATGCTAATGAGTTGGTTTGGCGTGAGGACCTATATCGATTTAGATTATTACTTATGGAGAATGGGATGAATGAAGAGATATATATTAGAGATGAGTTGTATGTTTGTCAAAGGTTTGGTGGAAAATATAATATGGATAGTTTTGCTGCTGAAGAAGTGGGGAATCAGACAATTTGTACTGCAATGTTGAAGGACCCTTATAGATTTAGATTATTTTTATCGGAGTATTTTTTAGAGGAAACAATGTTTAAGGACCTTGCTCGCAATGTTGATCAAAGAGAAAAAATAAAGAAATTTGTTTTTGTTGTGTATTTGGAATCATGGCATGTTGACATTGTTGAGCTTCAGAATCTTAAGAATAACCAAGAGAATGAAGAAAATAAAACTCTTGTAATTGGGTACGTACAAAATGAAAAGAGTGAGAAGGGTTTAGAATGTCTTCGGGATGCATTCTAGAGCATAATTATATTGACTAGATTGAATTTGGGTTCAAGGCAACAAGCAGAGTTGGGAGAATTTCGATTTAGCAGAACTCATCTTTATGGTAATAGATTTATGAGATATCAACATATGTTTAAGGCAAGCTATGTAGGTAATTTAGTTCATAGGATCCGAGGTGTATACGAAGCTAGTGAAATTGCTCACTTGACAAAACTTTACCATAAAATGATCTTAAAGCAGTGACCAGCCTGTTTGAAAGTTAGCCATCATTACATTCTACCTGTTCTACACTTTCTGAATATGTTAAAGCATTAGTCAAAGTTGTCAAGCTTGATGGAAGTGTGAGATGCTTCAGACATTACAAAAAGGTATATGTTAACTCCTCAAAAGTACTAGTTTTTATGCTTATTTTATAATGCTTTTGCTTGCCATTGAGAACATTTAGTTGCATTTAGTTGTTAAATTTATGCATTTGCATAAGGAGTTAGGGAGTGGTGTTTATGCCAATGTGAAGGGTTGCTTTGTTGGCATTATTACAGGCTTGGCAGATCAAGACAGGCTTGATAGAGCAAAGCAGAGCAGCGCAGAAGAAAGGAATGTCAGATAGAATGCCGAGATGATGTTGGCAAAGATGGATCAAAAATTGTCAAAGCTTGGTTGAAATAGAAGAGGTGTCTGATGCCCGGCCAGGTAGCCGTTGGACCTTGTACACGTTAGCCTTGAGATTCAAATTTTGGATAAGAGGATCACATCATTTATCCCTTGCACATTCAAAATTCAAATTCCAAGACTTATCCTAGGTGTATCGTGCTTGCCTATTTAAAGAGAATCGATCATTGATCCAAGAGAGATGTGATGATCAAATTGAAAGGAAGGCTGCACTGAGAATCGACGTGGTTTGACCTGCTTGACCGAAAGCTTGGAGCCATTGAAGGGCTGCATCGACGGACCCTCTTCTAGCCCATTCTCTTTGTTTTAGTTATTTTTTATTTTTAATGATGATGATGTTGAGTTACAATGAAGGTTTTTGGATGGATACCCCCACCATGAAGTAAACTTTTACAGTTGGTGGGGATGTTTGTGTTTAACGTTGGTTTTATGTTTAGTTTTTAATAAATCAAATGTCTTTTCATTGTTTCCCTATCTGGCATGTTCTTCAATTTTTATTAAATTCTTTGCCAAGCGACCGCTAGCATTGTTTGCTTATTGCACCTTAATATATTAACAGACTTGAGGGGCAACGATGGTTGCCAGATACTAAGGAGAGAAGCTTCAAAAAAAGATGTTCAAGTAGATGAGCTTACTTTTGAAGTGAATCTACCCCTTAAGAGTATAGATTGGAACTTAATCAAATTAATTAATGAAAAACTTCACTATAGACATATAGGGGTATAACATGGTTAATTTTGGGCATTGCCATCGACAGAGGCAATGCCATCTTTGAATATGCTCGGTAATAATTTCAAGGCAGACCATTATTAAAGTTAACATGAATAGCGTGAAAACTAGGCATCCCTTGCCAATGCTCATCAATCATTTGAAAACTCCTCTTGCCAATGATGTTTTACTTTCTTTCCATTTCTTTAAATCACTTTCTAAAACCACTTCAAATCAAAGCAACATTTTTCCTTGACAAGTAATAATTGAAGTAGTGAAATTCCTGGTCAATCCATGCAAATTCGATACTCATCTTACTACTGTATTACTTGCTGACCGTGTATACTTGCACACAAAGGACTCGAACTTGTCATTATTCTTACATATGTCCATTACATTTTCTATCCTTTTGCCAAGCGTTAGCATAGTCGACAAGTTTTTGGCGCCGTTGCAGGGGATTGCGACGAAATTTATTATTTTTAAATTTTTACTTGTCTTTCTTTTGTTTTTGCTTTTTATTTTATTTTTTTGTTTTGATCGGTGTATGACAAGAAATTTCCCTATGGTGGAAGATTGGCCATACAATCCAGAAATTGAAAGAACCTTGCAAAGGTTAAAGAAAAAAGTTCAAGAGAGGGCTCAACAAGGTAATGGAGGAAATTGTGTGTTAAACAATGAAGAGAATCCACCAAATAACAATGGGATACCAGCTCCTGTTGCCCCAGTCGTTAATGTGGAGGAAGAAAGACCTATTAGAGAAACTCGGCACAAAATATTGACAATTTGATGCCAGGACTGATTGGTCCCAAGGTAAATACACCTAATTTTGAACTCAAACCGGCAATGATGCAAACGCTTTTGAATGCAGGACAATTTGATGGATCACCTACTGGAGATTCGAGGCAACACTTGAAGCAATTCATGGAGGTTTGCTAGCTATTTCAGCAGCCTGGAGTATCAGAGGATATAGTGAAGCTGAAGTTGTTTACATTTTCCTTGAGAGATAGAGCAAAACGTATTTAAGTTCTTTGCCACCTGGTTCTGTCACCTCATGGGGAGATCTATACCATAAATTTTTGCTACGATTCCAACCACCTAAACTCACTGCCAAGCTAAGGAGTGAGATCATCACATTTAGGCAGGCTGATGACGAGACCCTATATGATGCCTGAGAGAGATAGAAAGACCTATTGAGGTGGTGTCCCATGCATGGATTCCCAAAATGGACGCATATAGAGATCTTTTACAATGGACTTAATACACAAGTCATAACGATTATTGATGCTTCGACAAATTGCTCATTGCTTAACAAAAACTATACAGATGTAGTTGACATCCTTGAGAGGATTTCAATCAATGATTTTGAATATCTTACTACTAGACTTGGGATTGGAACTAAAACTGGTGGGAAATTACAGATAGATGAACTTACATCCATCCACGCTGAGATTTACAATCATACTAGCATAGTGAGAACTTTACAAAACAGTAATGAGGCCCAAAAAGTTAAGGCATTTGATCCATTCTGTACAATATGTTGAGAGGATCATCACAAGGAAGATTGCCCTGCCAACCCTGAGTTGATAATTTTTTTGGCAATTTTAATCGTAATTATATTCTAAATTCCAATACTTACAATGCAGGATGGAGACAACACTCAAATTTAGCTTGAGGAAATCAATGAGGTAACCGATACAATGCACAACGTCAGAACAACAACATTTAGAGGTAGAACAACAATGTCATGCCAGGGGTCAACCAAAATAACATACCACATTGGGTACAAAACAATTTTTATGCAGGGCAAAGGAACAACCAGAGGACTTTGACAGAATACATGGAGAGGAATGATGCAACTGTCCAAAGTTTGGCAACATCTATAGGAAACTTAGAGGTACATATTAGAAAGATTGCCAGTGCACTCAGCAATAGACCCTAGGGAGCTTTTTCAAGTGATACAGAGGATGCCAGGCAAAACCGTAATGAGCAATGCAAAGTTGTAACTCTTCGAAGTGGCAAGCAATATGAGGCTGAAACATCTGTCAAGCAGCCAAATAGTTGCCATAGGGAGAAGAAAGGACCAGTAGATGAACCAAAAGAAGCAAAGAAGAAAGAAGCTGACATAAGTGATCCTAGACAGTAGTCGGATGCTAGCATATGCTTTCCACCTCCACCATTTCTACAAAGACTACAAAAGCACAAGTAGGATCAACAATTTAAGTGCTTCTTAGAAGTACTTAAATAATTGCAAATCAATCTACCATTGGTGGAAGCTCTTGAACAGATGCATAACCATGTTAAATTCATGAAGGACATCTTATCCAAAAAGAGGAAGTTGGATGATTTCGAGACTGTAGCTCTCACTGAGGGATGCAGTGCAATGATACTCAACCGATTGCCACCAAAATGTTGGAGTATGCCCAAAGACCAATCATGGGATGGTTGTAAAAGACAGTTATTTTATCTTATTATTTCAGTCTTATTCTATGTGTTTATAAATAAACTAAATTATAGTAAAGTCCTTAGAATAATATAGTTATTCTTATAATGTCCTTAGTCGAGCATTATTGTGGGCATGGACAACAATAATATATTAAGACTAATATGTGGTCGATTGATGACAAAGTGTTGTCATTGATATGGAAATGTCAAAATCAATACATAAGTATGTGTTAGAGAACGACATACTTTAATGGCCCGCTATGAGCAAGTTTTTTGGATTATTATGTGACAGTCACAACATTGCTCGTAATGATAACTACATGTATGATCCTTAGACTTGAGATCATCATTATTTCAACATTGTGAGTGACATATTTTGATACAATCAAACGTGTGTCGTAACTGACTACGCTATAAAGACTGATATTGGATATGTTGCAATCTATGTAACAGAATATGGTTGATCAAGATAGGATTTGTCCCTCCTACGTAATAGGAGTAATATCATAGGCCACTTGATTGAGTGAGACTAGAAATACATGGCCATGCTCGAATAAATTGATATGAGATATCATAGTTATTCGTTTATAATAGTCTACTCAAGATATCAAGAAATATTAGATGGACTATACAAGTGTGACTATTCCATGACTTTTGTCCGATCTAGATATAAGGACAAAAGGATGTAATACATGAAAAGAGTTAATCACGAAAAAAGGTTATGTCGAACCACGACTTCTAGTAACTTAGGTAGCAATGATGTATTACTAGATGCCACTCATTGCTTGTAATATTAGAATTGTTCTAGATATTACTGCTAACGTTGCATGAAACTACAAGGGCCACACCCTATGATTGAAACGAACAAATATCGACTAGATAGCATGTGTACAAACTTGTTGTGCACGAAATAAGTAAAAATCAAAATTATTATGATTATTGTAATTATAGATAGTTTCGTTTATATATATTAATACTAGATAATTATTGTAATTATCAGATACTATTAAAATATATATCCATAAAAAAACCTAATTGAAGTAGAATCAGATTTTACATATTTAATTATATTTGGTTAAATATATTGTATATTTAAAGAATCCGAATTTAATTAGAATTAAGGTTTTAAATGCTATATAAAGGCATAAGGTCTAGCAACCAAAGTATGCTTTTGTGAAAAACCTCTCTAACAGTTAGAGAAGAGAAAATATTGTTTGTTTTGTTCGGGTGGACTGCGTAGAGGCCAGAACACTATTGTGACGACTTGGATTCGATATCGTGCTAGAAGAATTGAATTCTCCTAACTCCCTGCGGTTTTCAGATTTAATTAAGGTAACGTTTCATTCCTTTTCACCCCGAATTCGTTCTTTGCACATGGATCACTGGTGGAATATGCTGAATAATTTTTTTGCTGCGCCTTGGGGTGTACCGGCACTTCCCAACAGTGGTATCAGAGCCACTTGTACGATACAAATTTGGACTTAAATACTTGGATGATGCTTTTGTATGAGATGCATGTTTTGTTTTTCATGTTTTGACGAGTATATAATATTTATGCAAAACAATGAAATTGAATCCAAATGCGGTTAATATGTTAATTTGTTTTAAATAAGTTTTTACAACCGATGGTTAAACGTTAATCATATGTTTGTTGCTGTAAGGTTTTAATGTTCATATGTTAACATGATGAACATGTGGTTTTGATAGTAGATCATTTTGGAAAAGGAACAATGGTTGTTCCAGTGCGAAAAACCTTAGGGATTGAAAATCCCAAAAACACAAATCTGTTGATAAAGTTATCAAATCGTGAGGTTTTTCTATAGTAATCGAAGTGCCAAAATTAAAAATTTTCCCGGCAGACCGTGACCCTTGAGCTTCAAAAGCAACATGAGGACATGATCCTCTATGAGATGGTTAAAAATCTCAAGGAATTATATGAAGGGCAAGCTCTTCAAGAGAGGTATGAGACCTCTAAGGCTTTGTTTCGATGCAAGATGGTTGAGGGAACTCTAGTGGGAACTCATGTTCTCAAAATGATTAGGTACATTCAGACCCTGTAAAAGTTGGGCTTCCCTCTAAGTGTTGAATTAGCTACTGATGTTATCTTGCAATCGTTGCCAGATAGTTTTAATCAATTTGTTCTTAATTTCAATATAATGAAATTAACAAATCATTGCCTCGAGTTGCTTGGTCTGTTAAGTACAGTAGAGAACAACATGAAAAAGGTTGGTTGCAAACCTATTCTGATGGTCCGAAAGGATAACAGAAAAGGAAAGCCCAACACCAAGGCAAAGCCAAAGCCCAACAAAGGAAAGGCTGCATTAAAACCCAAATGAGGAGTTGCAAAAGAAGGGAAAGTGTTTCCATTACAACAATGCTGGACATTGGAAGAGAAATTTCCTTGTCTATCTTGAGGACATCAAGAAGGTAAGAGAAAATGGACAGTCCAGATAAGGTATTTATGTTATTGATATTAACATATCAACATCTACTTCTTGGGTATTAGATACCGGTTGTGGTTCTCACATTTGTCTTTTGTACAAGGACTAAAAAAGAGTAAAAAATTGGCAAAATGAGATGTGGACCTACGAGTGGGAAATGGAGCAAGAGTTGCTATATTAGCTATAGGAACATATACTTTGTCATTACCTAGTGGACTTGTTTTAGATTCAGAGGATTGTTATTTCGTACCTAGTTTGACTAAAAGCATTATTTCAATTTCTTATTTGGACAAGATCGGTTTTGAGATTATTATTAAGAATAATAGTTGTTCTTTTTATCTCAATAATGTTTTTTATGGTACAACTCAATTAATAAATGGCCTCTATATCTTAGATCAATATAATTCCATATATAACATAAATACGAAAAGAAAAAAAAAAAAATGACTCTAATCAAACTTATCTCTGGCATTGTCGCTTGGGTCATATAAGTGAGAAACACATATCAAAACTTCATAAAGATAGATTTTTGGATTCTTTTATTTTCGAACAATTTAAAATATGTGAACCTTACTTAATGGAAAAACGACAAAATCACCGTTTGACGGTAAAAACGAGCGAACAAGATATTTATTAGGTCTAATATATAGTGATGTATGTGGACCAATGAATACACAAGCTAGAGGAGGGTTTCAATACTTCATTAATTTCATTGACGATTTCAGTAGATATGTGTACATTTATTTAATGCATCATAAATCTGAAGCCCTTGAAAAGTTCAAGGAATTTAAGAATGGAGTACAAAACCAACTAGGAAAGAGTAGTAAAGCTCTTCGACCAGATCGAGGAGGAGAATACTTAAGCTCAGAGTTTGATGAACTTCTTAAAGAATGTGGGATTGTCTCACAACATATACCTCCTGGTACTCCACAACATAATGAAGTCTCTGAAAGGAGAAATCAAACATTGTTTGACATGGTCGGTCAATGATGAGTCATGCTGATCTTCCAACTTCTTTTTGTGGACATGCGCTATAAACAACTGCTTTCACACTAAATCGTATTCCGCTAAAACGGTTTAAAAGACACCATATGAGATATAGACTGGTAAGCGTCCTAGTATGTCTTTTATGAAAATTTGGGGATGCGAAGTTTATGTTAAACATCATATGTCTACAAAAATCAAACCCAAATCTCATACGTGTAATCTCATACGTGTAATTTTGTGGGGTATCCTAAAGAAACTAAAGGATACTATTTCTTCAATCTTTCTAAGAACAAAGTGTTTGTTGCTCGAACAAGAGTCTTCCCCGAAAGAGAATTTATTTTCATAAAAGGAAGTGGAATAAATATTGAACTTGAGGAAATTCAAGATCAACCACAGATCACTGAACTAGAGATTGAACAATAACAAGTTCCACAAATAGTTGAGGAACATCCAACCATTCTTGAAACACAACCACTGCGGAGATCTATGAGAGAATACAATACGCGTAAGAGATGTGGATTTCTCGTCACATTGCATTGTGATGTTCTCTTCATGGACCAAGATGAGCCTAGGACTTATCAGGAAGTAGTGGGGAGTCCAGACTCCAAGAAATGGCTAGAAGCCATGAAATCTGAGATGGATTCCATGTTAGAAAACCAAGTATGGACTTTGGTTGACCTAGCTGAAGGGATAAAGCCCATAGGGTGTAAATGGGTTTCCAAAAAGAAGACTGACATGGATAGCAATGTACAAACATACAAAGGGCAATTGGTCGCTAAGGGATTTCGGTAGATTCATGGTATAGACTCATGTTGCTATGTTTAAATCCATTCAGATATTGCTTGCAATAACTGCATTTTACGATTATGAAATCTGGCAAATGGACGTTAAAACCACTTTCCTCAATGGAAAATTAGATGAGGATGTGTATATGACACAACCTGAGGGTTTTTTCGATCCAAAAGATGCCCAAAGAGTATGCAAGCTACAAAGTGTTGGGTCACGCTGGTACACCCCATGGCGCAGCAGAAAAATTATCCGGCGATTACCACCAGAGATCCATATACGAGGAATGAATCGGGGTGAATAAGGGTGAATAATTACCTATTTAAAATCTAGAATTCTGAATTTGGAGGAGATAGATATTCAATCATGATTCCACGATGTCGATTCTTAAGCCGCAACTATAACGCTCCGACCTCTACGTAGTTCACCCAATTGAAATGAGCATATAAAACTCTTTAAACTATTTAGAGGGTTTTTCCAAAAGCATTAATGATTGCTAGATCTCTCATGCCTTTATATAGCCTTTGAAATCCTAATTCAACTCATATTAGGATTTCAATATATATTAATATATATAATCCTAATTTAACTTTAATTAGGATTTCAATATATATATTAAATATATATAATCCCAATTCAACTTAATTATGATTTCAATATATATATATATATATATATTAAATATATATAATCCTAATTCAACTTTAATTAGGATTTCAATATATATATTAAATATATATAATCTCAATTCAACTAATTAGGATTTTAATATATATAATCCCAATTCAACTTTAATTAGGATTTCAATATATACATATATATTAATTTAAATTGAATTATATTATTTATATGTATTAAAAGAGTCATAATTACAATAATTATTTTCTTTTAATCCAATAGTTAAATTTATATATATATATATCAAATATATATTAATTTAACTAAATTCGTGTACAACAAATTTGTACATATATAATTCATTTAATATATGCTCATTTCATCTGTGGGTGCGACCTTGTAGGTTCATGTAATGTTAGTAGTAAATATTAGAACATTTCTAATATTACAAACAATGAGTGACATCTAGCAATATGTCATTGTCACCTAAGCTACAAGAAATCATGATTCGACATAAATTTTTTGTGATTAACTATTTTTTATGTATTACATCCTTTTGTCCTTTATATCTAGATTGGACATAAGTCATGGAATAGTCACGCTTGTATAGTCCATATAATATTTCTTGTTATCTTGAGTATACTATTATAAATGAATAACTATGATATCTCATATCAACTTATTCGAGTATGGCATGTATTTCTAGTCTCACTCAATCAAGTGGCCTACGATATTACTCTTATTATGGAGGAGGGACAAATCATATCTTGATCAACCATATCCCACTACATAGATTGTGACATATCCAATGTCATTCTTTATAGTGTAGTCAGTTACGACACACGTTTGACTGTATCAAAATATGCCACTCACGATGTTAAAATAATGATGATCTCAAGTCTGAGGATCATACATGTAGTTATCACTATGAGCAATGTTGTGACTGTCACATAATAATCTAAGTAACATGCTCATAGTGGGTCAGTCCTGTATGTCATTCTCTAACACATACTTATGTATTGATTATGACATCTCCATGTCAATGACAACATTTTGTCATCAATCAACTACATATTAGTCTTAATGCATTATTGTTGTCGATTCTCACAATAATACTCGACTAAGAACATTTAAGAATAACCATATTATTCTAAGGACTTTATTATAATTTAGTTTATTTATACACGTAGAACTGTAACTGAAAATAATAATGGCGATGCCTCTTTATGAATAAACAAGGTAAAAACAAATGTCATTTACAATCATCTTATGATTGGTCTTTGGGCATACTCTAACAATCTCCCACTAGCACTAAGACCAATCACTCATGTATCTAGTACCAAGTGACTTAGTGTGACGATCACGCCTCTGCTGCGTCAGAGGCTTTGTTAGTGGATCGACAATGTTATCATCTGTTGGTACTGTACATATTTCCACATCTCTTTGATCTATAATTTCTTGAATGAGATGGTAACGCCTAAGTATGTTTTAGATCGTTGGTGAAATCTGGGTTCTTTTGCTTGTGCGATGGTTCCATTGTTATCACAACGTAGATCTATAGCATTCAAAATGCTTGGCACAACCCCTAGTTCAGATATGACCTTCTTGATCTTAACACCCTCTTTTACAGCATCACATGCTACAATATACTCGACTTTTGTTGTAGAATCAGCTACTATATCTTGTTTTGAACCTTTTCAGCTCAGAGCGCCTCAATTAAGGTAGAACACAAAACCTGATTGCGATCGTGAATCATCCTTATCAGTTTGAAAGCTGACATCAGTATAACCATTTATACTTATCTCTTCCTCGCCTCCTTATATAAGGAATGTATCCTTAGTTCTTCTTAAGTACTTAAGGATGCTTTTAACTACGACCCAGTGACCTTCACCGAGGTCTACCTGGTATCAACTTGTTATACTTAAAGCGTATGATACATTTGGACGAGTACATAGCATGTCATACATGATAGATCCAATTGCCGAAGCATATGGAATCTTACTTATTCGCTCTCTTTCTTGAGGTGTTGAAGGATACATTTCCTTTGAGAGTGAAATTTCATGTCTCGTAGGTAAGAACCCCATTTTGGATTCTTCCATACTGAATCTTTTTAGTACTTCTTCTATGTATGTATTTTGACTAAGTCCTAGCAGTCGTCTCAATCTATCTCTATAGATCTTGACTCCTAATATGTATGTTGGCTCACCCAAGTCTTTCATGGAAAATATTTTTCCTAACCAAGTTTTCATAAATTGTAAGTTAGATATGTCATTTCCTATTATCAGTATGTCATCCACATACAGTACCAAGAATATGACAGTACTCCCACTATTTTTCTTAAAAACACATGACTCATCTTTATTTTTGATAAAATCAAACTCTTTGATTGCATTGTTAAAACGAAGATTCCAACTTTGAGAAACTTGTTTCAATCCATAAATGGACCTTTGTAGCTTGCATATTTTTTGGCATCTTTTGTATCGACAAAACCTTCAGGCTGTGTCATGTACACATCCTCATCTGGTTTTCCATTAAGGAAAACGGTTTTAACATCCATTTGCCTTATCTCATAATCATAAAATGCAGCTATCGCAAGTAAGATCCAGATGGATTTAAACATAACAAAAGGTGAAAAGGTTTTATCATAGTTTGTACCATGAATTTGACCAAAACCTTTAGTGATTAATCGCACTTTGCATGTTTTTACATAACCATCATTGTTGGTTTTCTTATTGAAAACCCGTTTGTACCCTATGAGCTTAATCTCTAGAGGTGGGTCAACCAAGGTCCAAACTTGGTTTTTTGACATAGAATCCATCTCGAATTTCATGGCCTCTAGCCATTTCTCAAAGTTTGAGCCCGTCACTTCTTCTTGATAAGTCTTAAGCTCATCTTGATCCATTAAGAGAACATCACCATGCAATGTGACAAGAAATCCATAATTCTTAGGCGTATTGCATTCTCTTAAAGATCTTTCGCAGTGGTTGTGTTTCCAAAACTGTTGAATGTTCCTCAACAACTTGTGGAACTTGTTGTTGTTCAATCTCTTGTTCAATGATATATGGTTGATCTCGAATTTCATTACGTCCAATATTTCTCTCACTTCCTTTCTGAAAACAAATTATCTTTCTAGGAAGATTCATGTTTGAGAAACAAACACTCTGTTCTTGGTAGGATTGAAGAAATAATATCATTTAGTTTCTTTAGGATAACCCACAAAATTACATTTATGAGATTTGGATTCGAGCTTTGTAGACATCTATGTTTAACATAAGCTTTACATCCCCAAATTTTGATAAAAGACATACTACGACGTTTCTCAGTCCATACCTCATATGGTGTCTTTTGAACTAATTTAGATGGAACACCATTTTGTGTGAAAGCAGTTATTTGTTAGCGCATGTCCCCAAAAAGAAACCGAAAGATCAGCATGACTCATCATTGATCGAACCATTTCTAATAGTGTTCGATTTCTTCTTTTTGAAAACTTCATTCCATTATAGAGTACCTGGAGGTGTGAGACAATCCCACATTCCTTAAGAAGGTCACCAAACTCTAAGCTTAATTGTTCTCCTCCTCGATCTGATCGAAGAGCCTTAATGCTTTTTCCTAGTCGATTTTGTACTTTATTTTTAAATTCCTTGAACTTTTCAAGGGCTTCAGATTTATGATGCATTAGGTAAATGTACCCATATCTACTAAAGTCATCTGTAAAAGTAATGAAGTATTAAAAACCTTCTTTAGGATTGAGTATTCATTGGTCCACATACATCATCATGTATTAATCACAATAAATTACTTTCTTGCTTACTTTTACCATTAGAAGGAGCTTTAGTCATCTTTCCCAATAAGCAAGGCTTGCATACATCAAGTTGTTCGAAAACAAATGAATCCAAAAATCCATCTTTATGAATTTTTGAAATGCGTTTTTCACTTATGTGACCCAAGTGACAATGCCAAAGATGAGTTTGATTAGAGTCATTTGTTTTGATCTTTTCGTATTTATGTTGTAAATAGAATTCTCTTGATCCAAAATATATAGGCCGTTTATGAATTGTGTCACACCATAGAAAATATTATCGAGATAAAAGAATAATAATTATTCTTAATAATTATCTCAAAACCATTCTTGTCTAAAAAAGAAATCGAAATGATGTTTTTAGTCAAATTAGACACAAAATAACAATCCTCAAAACATAAATTAAGTCCACTAGGCAACAATAAAGTATATGTTCCTATAGCTAATGCAGCAACTCTTGCTCCATTACCAACCCGTAGGTCCACCTCTCCTTTTCTTAGATTTCTACTCTTTTGTAGTCCTTATACAAATGTACAAATATGATAACCATAACCAGTATCCTATACACAAGAAGTAGGTGTTGATAAATTAATATCAATAACATAAATACTCAAGGCGGACGCTCCGCTTTCATTTGCCTTATTGACTTTTCAAGATAAATGGGACAATTCCTTTTACAATGACATGTCTTATTACAAATGGAAACATTTTCCTTCTAGTGACCAATCAAGGTAGTTTACGTTGTTCAACTTGTCCTTCTCAATGACTGATCGCAACGATAACAAATTTGTATAATAAGTTTGCAACAATAAAATATGAATTTTGAGTACGTTTACCATGTTTGCTTATAAAAGGACTTGATACTCCCACTATTTTTTTATTAAAAAAATAACCCTCAAATATTAATGTTGAAAATACTTTTTGTAAAGTTTTTCTAGTGGGTAAGGATCCAAATTTCACATTATCTTAAGTCAGCTTTGGCTTTTCTCTTAAGATTATGGTCTATCTAGGTAAGCAACACTTGATAATTATATCTCATGTAACTCCTTCATTTGGTGAACAACTCTTGTTCATAATCATCATATGATTATCCAAATAACTAGCCTTTAGGTTTCTAATCCTATTAGAGTAACCTAGTTAAGTCTTTAACCAATGTTACAACCAACGAATATCACTTGCTTATTCTTCGCATTTGGCCAAGATAGATATAAGTATCTCGCTTTAGCAGAACCTACATTGTATCGATCTAGACTTTAACGAGGGTTAACATTGGGAAGCAATAAAAGACTTAATATTTTATTGAGGGGTTTTATGAATATTATCTCACCATTTAACATTTGATCTTATCAATTAATGTTGTGTATTGTGATGTACTATAAATGATACGCAAATAGTGCAAGTATACATATCGAACAAGTAGTAAAGTGATGAGTAAGTATCGTCTCCATAGGGATTGGAGGCCAAATTTAGCTTAGCTTAACACACAAAACAAGAACTGAAAGTAAATGCGGTAGCAATAGGCAATAGGTTCAGAAATGTTGTAGCAAACAATTGTAATGAAAACTAGGCTAAACTGGATATACTTTGAACGTCCTCACACGTGTACGAAGCTTTCTAATGGGATGACAGGCCAGGCTTATCAATGACTCCTATGTCTAAGTCTCAAGAATGTCTAGCTCTAACTTGCTCATACCATGCTCGACAGAGTTTACTAAGGTTCTTCTAAACTATCTCTAGCAAGAAGCTTGACAGTAGAAATGATATGGCAATACCTCTCAGCGTGAACCCTAGCAAGCTCCTATCCTTGAAGTTCTAATCCTTTTAGTCATTGAAACGCTACACTTATCTCTAAGGTAAGTTAGGATTTTGCCTCTCAGAATCAAACCCCATTGTCCACGTAGATCTAAGCCTAACTCTCTCGAATATTAAGCTATCAAGCACCTAAGTAACGGCTAACTCTCGAAAGCTATTACAAACTTAGGGAAATAAAACAATGAACAAAGCATATAAAGAACTAGAAAATAAGCTAAACATCCACTTAAAACTTAAAATATAATCATCCAAAACAAACCCAAGCCACTTAGAGTTAGTTCATGGCTGGGCAAACATCATCCATAATCAACCATTTTAAGCAACCCATTCCAAAATAAAAATGCAACAGCAAAAAACAGCTAAGAGTGAGGGAAACTCCCAAGCCGCCGTGAACCACCCTAAGCTTGCTGCTTCTCTCAAAGGCCAGCAAGATCCTCCTTTTGGATCTTCAACAACGGAGGACGCAATGAAGAAGAAGAAGAGTGGCCGCCTCTTCCTTTTTCTCTTTTTTAGCTCACAAAGCTATTTTTTCAGCCCCCTTTAATGTGGGTGTCCTTTTCTTTATATAGTGGGGCTTGATAAGTGTTCAAAAGTACTATTTTTATTACCCTTTTTACTCATATTATTGTTAGACTTAAGCTCATAATAGTTGCATAATTAGTCATTCATGCATTAATTCATGTTTCTTTCCACCGTTGAGCTTGATTACATAACTTGGTGATTTTTGTGAAAAAGATGCTGCTTTGGTGTGTTTTTGTGTGTGTATGTGCAGGATCACTTGCCAAAGCAATGCCGAGCTAGTTGCTGTGGCAATGCATGAAGGATATGCCGAGCTAGTTGCCAGGGCAATGCATGAAGGAGACGCCGAGCGGTTGCCATGGCATTTGTCGACAAAGACAAAATGCAATATGGATGTCGAAATTCATGACTTTACAAGCCCAAGATGACATGGAGCAAGGCCCAAGCCCAAAGGAATTTGATTGCCATGCAGAGATTAAAGAAGAATTAAATCAAGAAGATAGAGAAGTTCTAATAGGAATAAAATTATAATAAAGAATTATATTCTTTAAAGATAATTTAATTCCAACTCAAACTCCTCTTCAAAGAAGGACTTTGGCCTAGCCCTATAAATAGCAAGGAGATTTCGACAATCCAAAGGGGAGAAAAATAGAGAAATTTCGATAGAGAGCATTAGGGGAAATTTCGACTTCTTCTTTGCTTCCATTAGATTCATGGTTTGGGGATTATTCTTTGTATATCTTTTGAACCCAACCATGAACTAACTTGATTGGTTGGGGTTATTGTGTTTTGTTGTTGTGAGAAACAATTGGATTTTGTTTAGGTAATAAGAGTTTGCACTTTTCTATTCAAGGTTTACTCATTCTTGGCTTTTATTCTTGTTTGCGAGTGAATTGGGAGAGGATCTCGTAACTTCATCTATTTATCTAATATCGGGAGTGTTAGATTCAAGAAACGAATGAGTATGGTCTTTATTCAATCTATTGATGGTGAAGATTAATCCGGCTTAGGAATAAGTTAAGGATTTCAACGGCTAAGAGGAGCGCAAGATTGGTTGTTGTTCACCCTTGATTCACGCAGGGATGTATTATCAAGGCATGCACAAGTAGCTAGAGTTTCGACTTAGGGATAAGAAGAAACCATTGAAGAACGCTCTGCCAACCTTGAAGTTGCTGCCCAGACGTTGCCCAAGTAGTTGCCCAGCAACCATCGATTAGTTGCCAAGGCAACCCCGCAGCAAGTTGCCACGGCAACCGAGTTGCCCGTGCACTCTTTTACCAAGACGATCCAATCGCTATCACACCTCAACTCACGATAACCTGGCCTATTCTCTCTTTTTCTTTCATCTATTCTTTTAGTTTATTGCTTTTACTTTTCTCGTTAATTAAAACCTCTATTATCAATTGTGTTTTTATTTTCACAGTGCAGTAACTTAAGCAAAGTGGCCCAAACCAATCCTGTGGAGACGATACTCGATACTCATATCACTTTATTACTTATGACGTGTATACTTGCACAATGTAGCACTTATCACACGCAACAAGTTTTTTGGCGCCGTTTCGGGATTGGCAATTGGTGTTAGTTGTTTTGTTATTGCATTTTTTTCTCTTAGTTTTACTAACTTTTCTTTTGTTTGTTTTATCAAAAAAAAAAAAATTAGGTGCGCTACAAGTTAAGGGACATCAACATGTCGGGAAATAAAAGCCAATCTATTCGAGAGATGATGTTGGAAGATATGAATCAATCCAATCAAGAGTTTCTTGCACCCTTTGATGATTACCTATACCAACTGAGAAAAACCCAAAGAACTTATACCGTGGAAAAATCTTGTGCTATGTGTGGAGAACATCATGTGTTTGAAAATTGCCCTCACATTTTCGGTGCATATAACTACATGGAGGACCATAGAGGGAACCAACAACAAAATTCTTCATGGTATGATCAAAAAGCTCAAAATTTTTTTACCATAACAATTTTGTCGCAGCAACAGATATGCCATGGCAATGTAGTCCTTTTCAAGAGCATTCCAATTCCTTGGAGGAAACGTTACTAGCTTCATTGGCTAGACTTGACGGATCAATTGAAGAGATTCGAGAGCTATCAAAATCTATGGATACGAGGATAACTCAATGGGATGCAACCTTAGGGGATTCAGAAGATCAATTGGGGAGATCCACATATGTCATGGATAACATGCACCAACAATTCATTCCTAGGGATACTGACGTCCTAAGGCAAGAGGATAAGGAGCAATGCAAAGAAATCTCTCTGATGTGTGAGGAACAACTAGAACCTCAAAGTCAAGAGGATGCCAATGAGAGAGACTGCCCAACACATGATGAGCTGAACAACAAATTGCCTCGGCAATGATTGAGGAGCCTGAAGCGAGCAATGCGCGACAACACTCGGTGAAGCCGAGAGAACAATAATACTACAGCAAATTCGAGGAACCCGATGCCCGGAAGGTTACAATGTTGATGTTGAAGCAGAATCAGAGATTGCTCTCATCTACAATTGCCACGGCAATTACACGACCACATGCAAGATCAACGAGATGATAATACTTTGCCAATGGAATATGAGCAGGTAATGGTTGAACCTTTTGAATTCTTTAAAAACTCACCTCGTCCATTGCAGGTATGTCTTGAGGAACCGATGTTGGTAGATTTAAAGCCATCGAAATCTCTACTGATGGAGATTTTTGAGAGGCCAAAAGAAAACGGTGTTTGGATTCGTAAAGCTTTTCAGAAAATTTGTTCTTCCCTTGACTTACAGCAAATTTTGGCAACTGATTGCCACGACAATTGGCTTGAGCAGCAATTGCCACGACAACAAAGGCTACATCCAACCATGATAGAAAGTCGACAAGAATGAGGTAATTGAATGGTTGAGAATGGATATAATTTTTCCTATTAATATATTTGTGCCTTCGTGGGAATAGTAGCAAGGTGGAGAGTATACATGGACTACAAGCGAACAAAGAAGAAAGACACCTCCACCATGGTAACATAAAAGGGAGTAGTGGCAAGCACATTGGCCAAACTCTTTTTGGGCAATATTATCATCCGATGGAGGGTGCGGATGGACTATAAGAAGTATCAAAACGGCAACTTTCAACACCGCAGCAACTCCACGATCACGCGACGCCTCGGCAACCATGGACGACACGCCTCGCAACCCCCGACACCTCGGCACCCATGGATGTGCATGCCTCGGCAACCTCGACGCCACGACAACCATCGATACATTTATTTTTATTTTTATTTTTTGAACTATTTTGTTCTATTATTTTTGGTTATTTTTTTTCTTTATTTTTTAGGATATATTTTATTTTTCTTCATTATCTTTAGTTTCAGGTTTTCTTTTCCACAACAAGACTCACAACCACCATGCTAAGGAAATTTATCCGACTACTTGCCACAAAGAACTACAACAGAAACTAGCGATGCCTGTGCAACAACAATGGCTTCGAAACTATCGATGCACATGCAAGTAAACCCGCATCGGCAAACATGGACCAAATCAAGGCAATGCTATTCACGCGGTACCAGCCACAAGCATTCAACCACCGACCGAAATTGAATCAAGCAAACGGCACGAAGGAAACTCATCACTCAAGGTGACGACCTCTCTGACTAACTCATTTCATTTAGTTTCTTTTAAATTTTGTTTCACTTTTACGTGCATTGAGGACAATGCTTCTCTCGAGTTTGGGGGTGTTGGTTTCTAGTTAGTTTCATGTTTAGTTGCATTCATCTTTAACAATCACATATAGGTTGCATATGTTACTTGCCATGCCTTTAATTTGATTTAATTGCTTAAGACTTGTTGAATATCCAATAATGAATTTTTGCCACTGCACTTAATTGAAAGAACCTTTAATTTTAGGATTACATGAAAAGAACTTAGAATTTTACTATGATGCTGAATTTTTTTTTTTACGGTTGTGGGTTGTTGATTCAAAGAAACTTAGTGAACTTAGGTTGCTTAAAATTTGGGTAAATTTAAAATTGAAAATTAAAAGTTAATTTCTTGCTAGAGGTGCCCAAAACTGCTCTAGTAGTAAATACACTTTCTTGCTAGAGGTGCCCAAACTGGCTCTAGTAGTTAATGCACATTAAAGAATCGCTAGAGGTGCCCGAAATTGGCTCTAGTCGACTAAAATAAAATGAGAAATAGCTTACTTTGCTAGAGGTGCCCGAAATTGGCTCTAGTGAAAATAAAAATAAATGCCCCGATAATTAAATTGATAAAAGCCTATTGTTCACATAGAATCTTGAAAATCAACTTGTACACAACTACGCACACACATTGTCACGAGCATTATAGTTTGGTTCCGGGTAATTTTTGTGCTATCCGAAAAATTAAAAGGGTGATCATACTTTGTGACACGGTTCCGAGGTTTGAATTCAAGTTTGAAGCATGTCTTTGATGATTAAAGTCTTGGCAGGTAATTGTTAGTTTGCATTGCTTGAGGACAAGCAATAGTTCGAGTTTGGGGGCGTGATAAGTGTTCAAAAGTACTATTTTTATTACCCTTTTTACTCATATTATTGTTAGACTTAAGCTCATAATAGTTGCATAATTAGTCATTCATGCATTAATTCATGTTTCTTTCCACCGTTGAGCTTGATTACATAACTTGGTGATTTTTGTGGAAAAAGATGCTGCTTTGGTGTGTTTTTGTGTGTGTATGTGCAGGATCACTTGCCAAAGCAATGCCGAGCTAGTTGCCAGGGCAATGCATGAAGGATATGCCGAGCTAGTTGCCAGGGCAATGCATGAAGGAGACGCTGAGCCAGTTGCCATGGCATTTGTCGACAAAGACAAAATGCAATATGGATGTCGAAATTCATGACTTTACAAGCCCAAGATGACATGGAGCAAGGCCCAAGCCCAAAGGAATTTGATTGCCATGCAGAGATTAAAGAAGAATTAAATTCCAAGAAGATAGGAGAAGTTCTAATAGGAATAAAATTATAATAAAGAATTATATTCTTTAAAGATAATTAAATTCCAACTCAAACTCCTCCTCAAAGAAGGACTTTGGCCTAGCCCTATAAATAGCAATGAGATTTCGACAATCCAAAGGGGAGAAAAATAGAGAAATTTCGATAGAGAGCATTAGGGGAAATTTCGACTTCTTCTTTGCTTCCATTAGATTCATGGTTTGGGGATTATTCTTTGTATATCTTTTGAACCCAACCATGAACTAACTTGATTGGTTGGGGTTATTGTGTTTTGTTGTTGTGAGAAACAATTGGATTTTGTTTAGGTAATAAGAGTTTGCACTTTTCTATTCAAGGTTTACTCATTCTTGGCTTTTATTCTTGTTTGCGAGTGAATTGGGAGAGGATCTCGTAACTTCATCTATTTATCTAATATCGAGTGTTAGATTCAAGAAACGAATGAGTATGGTCTTTATTCAATCTATTGATGGTGAAGATTAATCCGCTTAGGAATAAGTTAAGGATTTCAACGGCTAAGAGGAGCGCAAGATTGGTTGTTGTTCACCCTTGATTCACGCAGGATGTATTATCAAGGCATGCACAAGTAGCTAGAGTTTCGACTTAGGGATAAGAAGAAACCATTGAAGAACGCTCTGCCGAACCTTGAAGTTGCTACCCAGACGCCCAAGTAGTTGCCTGTGCAACCATCGATTAGTTGCCAAGGCAACCCGTTGTTCAGTAAGTTGCCACGGCAACCGAGTTGCCCGTGCACTCTTTTACCAAGACGATCCAATCGGCTATCACACCTCAACTCACGATAACTGGCCTATTCTCTCTTTTTCTTTCATCTATTCTTTTAGTTTATTGCTTTTACTTTTCTCGTTAATTAAAACCTCTATTATCAATTGTGTTTTTATTTTTCAAAAAGATAACTTAAGCAAAGTGGCCCAAACCAATCCCTGTGGAGACGATACTCGATACTCATATCACTTTATTACTTGCGACGTGTATACTTGCACATTTGCGTAGCACTTATCACACGCAACAGGGCTCCTAGGGTTTTGTGCCCTTAATTCCTAGGGAATATTCTCTTCACATGTGGGGGCACAGCTGGCTGGTGGAATCATGTGTGGGGGCTGCAAAATATCTTCATTTCTTTGTCTTCTAGTACGCCCAGAAATGCCATCCAAAATGCATTGGCATTTTCCCTCTGCCCATAAATTCTCCTCAGCTTCCCTGCACATTACCAGACCAAAACAAACCTCTCCCAAGCAGCACCAATTTCATAAATAAATAAACATAGCCAAGCAAACACCACCATATGCAACTATATGAATTAAATGCAACTATATGCAATGAAATGAGTTTGAAACTAAGCAATAACCTAAGTAAAAAGGCATGAAATGCATCATTTTTCAAGGTTAACACCCCCCAAACTTAAGCTATTGTTTGTCCTCAAGCAATGAGTAGCGAAAAATAGATAAAAAACTATGGCAAGGTTCAGATCAAGACAACGCTATGGCATAAATTTCAGTCCTTATGAAATATGGGCTTTAACATGATAGGCTAGTTTTGAGATTTTAAGAACTTTTCCTTAGGACTAGATCCTTTGCACGTGTGTGCATAATCGCATCAAATCTATGCTTAACAGAGCTAGAAAAATTCCAGGCAAGTTTTCTATTATACCCTAGTATTTGTTAATCAATTAAGCACAAGTTTACTCCCATAACTCTAACTTCTTCTCTTTCTTTCTTTTGTTTTTTCTTTTTTTTTTCTACTGCTACGAGGGGAGTCAGCTCATCACAACTGCCATCCTTAACTCTAGATGAATATGGAGTAAACATTTCATCCCCGAGCTAGTAAGTAGAGTAATCCCGCGACTACTTTCATTCACTCATTTTTGTTGCTGCCATTTATTTAAACGCAGTATCCAAGCAAACAACATAAAGAGGGGTATCCCAATACAGCTATACCGAAGCATTTATTTGTAACCAACACATACAATAAACAAAAAAGGAGTTCAAATAAGCCTTTCATGCTTTCATTTATCAATCATTCTAAGGCATGCAAGAGATTTTTTCACCAAAATTATCTAACATCCTTAAGCATAGAGAGTATGCAATCGTGTAAGGTTTTAATTTCAAAGCATCAAGCCCTAAAGGTAGTTCTACCAATCTTAACATTTATATACATTTAATCCATCTATAGCCATAAAAAAATTCTCATCATCGGACATCATCAATTTATGTATAAGAACTGTCTTTAAACCAAGCAAAATGTCATAGCAAAAACTATTCATAACTACAAATGCAAATGACTAACTATGAACACTACATCCCCTAAACTTGAAGAAGGCATTGTCCTCAATGCATGAAAATTAACTAAACTAAACTAAATGTAATGCAATGCAAGGTACCTTGACTAACTCTACTTTGATGGTGGTGGGGTTGTCTTGTACGCCATATGCTTGACACACCTCTTCTTTAGTGCTGAGGTGTTGTAATTTGTTGTGGCATTATGGTAGGAGATACGTCATCATTCATCTCATCATTTGTATTAGCAACGAATGGTCTTTTTCCTTAGTAGGTTCTACATCTATGGGGGCTTTACCCTTGTCCACATGTTTGGGAGTCTGTTTTGCTAAAAAAAAACTAATGTTAAAATTAAACAATAAAGAAATCAAGCAAAGAAAAGCAAACAAACAAAACCAAAAATTGCTATAGCAGAATTTAGAGAGGATTGAAGGGATGCAAACTCTCAAACATCCTAAATTGATGTGGCAATTTTTGTCACGTTCGATTGGAGCACCAGTATAGACCAAAATGCCCCACACATATAACAGTTCCACCTTTAATATATTTTGCATGGGCATTTATTGTCTTCCATATATGTTCGACATCTCTTGGCATCTATCGCAAGACTTATAGAAATCTTGGGTATCCTTGAATAGTGTAGGCCAAGAGAACTCAGATTGTAGGACCTTTTCAGCAGTCTTCTCTCCTCCAAAGTGCTCTCCACATGAAGCTGAATGGCAATGGATTAGGATCTCTTTTTACTCTTCTTTGGGGATGCATCTTCTAATCATTTGGTCAGTACATACTTTGAAGAGGTAAGGGTCATCCAAACGACAGTAAGGAACATCGTGCATGAACTTGTTCTTTCCCTGGCTATTCAAATATCAGGAGGAAAAATACCACTAACAAAAAAATTGATAATGTTAGCATACCACATAATTACCGCAACAAATAACAATTGATAATGTTAGCATACGACAGCAAAATACCGTTATTTCATTCCTTAGTTCTTTCATAATTTCTAGCCTAGAAAGATGACCAACTGCTTGGTTTCAGTGCCTTACAAATCAGTAATGGTCCAACCTAAAGCCTTTTTATGTTGAGCTAAAATATGAATCAAACTACTCTCTTGCTCAGGCTTGTGGTTACCAGCATTAATCATAGGCAAAGTCTCATTGGACCCAAATAAGCATGCTTAAGGTATGAAGGTAAGGGCTTTAGTTCTAAAGTAAGTGGGTGCTTAAATGAGGGTTTAGGGGAACTAAATTCAGAAAAATCTAAGGGTTCAAATTACATACCTGGTCTAGCTACGAGTAAGCTAGATTGTTGCAGCTCCCTTGGATATTCCTTGAGCTCATCATTGTCTTCTTCATCAAGCTTCAGGTAACCATCATAGTGCAAAAAATTACTGCAGGAAAATTCTGTAGCTTCCTTTTCCATCATAGATTCTACATCTTGAGGCGATTGACACTCCCTAGAATCATCAGCATATTTGAGAGTGTTGAAGACATTAATAGTTACCCTTTGGTCATCCATTCCTACTGGTGAGGACTTATCTTTTGTTGTGGCAATATTTTTCCTGTCATCATCGGTCCACTTATCGAACCCTTACCCTTGCTCTCTATTGAAGGTGAGACCTATTTGCAACTAAGATTCTTCATGCACAATCTCGTGGCTGGGTTCTCTAAATGTCTCCCCCCAAACTTAGCTTCCTTGGTGATTTGGGTGCCATTCTTAAGGTGAATGCACTACATTGCTCCTTGCCTTGAGCTTTAGTGACTTCAGTATCACTTGGTAGATTACCTTGTGGGTGTGCATGTAATGCTTGAGCAATTTGACCCAATTGAGTTTCCAAAGCTTTCAAAGATGAACCGTGACTTTGTAGCAATGCTCATTGGCTCTTAATAGATGCAACTTGTTCTTGAAATAAAGCCTTCTTAGTCGTCATAAAGTATTGGAAAGTAGCTTCCAAAGAGTTGGTGTTCGATAAAGATGCTGACCTCTTGTTAGTATTTTGCCACGGCATATTTTGTTGAAAACCTGGGGGTGCAGTCAGATTTTGTTGCTGATTCGAGCTGCCTGTATTTTTGATTCTGTTATTCCCTCAAGGAAAATTAGGATGCTGACTCCATCTTAGGTTATAAGTGTTCGAATAGGGGGTTTTGCTGCTCCTATTGAAGTTCCACACGTATTTGGTAGACTCGTGGTTTCAGGGCACTCGCTCACATGATGAATGCCATGGCAAAGTGCACAAGAAGAGCTTGCAACCTTGACTTCCTTCACTTCACTAGAACGTTGGAGATTCTTCAACATGTTTGTAATTGCTAACAATTGAGCTGAAACAGAATCCTTAGCATCAAGATCAAATATCCCTTGAGTCTTCTTCCCCGTTGTTTGCTATCCTATCAAGGATACCAAATGCCTCTACGGGCGACTTGTCTAGCAAAGTTCCATTTGCGGAAGCATCTAGCATCATCCTCCTGGGAGCACTGACACCATTGTAGAAGATCACAACTTGCGTCCAATCGTGGAAACCATGATTTGTACATTTGCAAAGTAGTCCCTTATATCTATTCAGCACTCGAACATCGACTCGTCATTAGCTTGACGAAAGGAAGAAATATTATTCCTTAGTTGGGCGTTCATGTTGGGTGGATTATACCGCAGCAAAAAGCTCTTGTATAGGTCTGTCCATGATTTCATCGAGCCGGAAGGTACTCCACTAAGCCACGCCCTTGCTTGATCTCTCAATGAGTATGGTAATAACTTTAATTTCAACAGATCCTTATTCACACCTTACTGCTGAAAGAAGTCACACACCTCTAGAAAAACACGTATATGCTGCCTTGCGTCCTCATGAGGCGCACCACCAAACTGTCAAATAGAGTTCAACATGTTGAACATAACCAGTTTGAGCTCAAAGTGGGCTGCCTAAAACTTGGGAGCTATAATCCCAGGGTTGAGATCATCCAAGATAGGTGCTAAATAATCTCTAATAGGTCTCGGTCGAGCTACAACTCCATCATTGCAAATTACTGCAACATTTTGATTTGCAGGGTCTTCAACTGGATTTTGAACTCCATAATGGTTCTTGGAACACGTCTTCTTTGATGAAATAATCTTTTAATATCAACTTCAAAAGGGAGTGATGGTTCCTCATGTCTTCTTCGGGTCATGCAACAGCATAACACTTGAAAAAGGTAAATACAAACAACAAATACATCTATACGAAAAGAAGAAATAAAATGGTGCAAAAACTAAACTCAAAATAACCAATTGCCAATCCCCGGCAACGGCGCCAAAGCTTGTTGCGTGTTGTGATATACTATAAATGATAAGAAAATAGTGCAAGTATACACATCAAACAAGTAGCAAAGTGATGAGTGAGTATCGTCTCCATAGGGATTGGAGGCCAAATTTAGCTTAGCTTAACACACAAAACAAGAACTAAAAGTAAATGCGGTAGCAATAGGCAGCAGGATCAGAAATGCTGTAGCAAACAACTGTAATGAAAACTGGGCTGAACTGAATATACTTTGAATTTCCTCACACGTGTACGAAGCTCTCTAATGGGATGATAGGTCGGGCTTATCAAGGAATCATATATCTAAGTCTCAAGAATGTCTAGCTCTAACTTGCTCATACCATGCTCGACAGAGTTTACTAAGGTGCTTCTAAACTATCCCTAGCAAGAAGCCTGACAGCAGAAATGCTATGGCAATACCTCTCAGCGTGAACCCTAGCAAGCTTCTATCCTTGAAGTTCTACTCCTTTTAGTCGTTAAAACTCTACACTTATCTCTAAGGTGAGTTAGGATTTTACATCTCAGCATCAAAACCCATTTTCCACGTAGATCTAAGCCTAACTATCTCGGATATTAAGCTATCAAACACCTAAGTAAAGGCTAACTCTCGAAAGCTCTTACAAACTTAGGGCAATAAAACAATGAACAAAGCATATAAAGAACTAGAAAAGAAGCTAAACATCCATTAAAAACTTAAAACATAATCATCCAAAACAAACCAAAGCTACTTAGAGTTAGTTCATGGCTAGGCAAACATCATCCATAATCAACCATTTTAAGCAACCCATCCTAAAATAAAAATGCAACAACAAAGAATAGCTAAGAGTGAAGGAAACTCCCAAGCTGCCGTAAACTGTCTTGAACCACCCTAAGCTTGTTGTTTCTTTCAAAGGCCGGCAAGATCTTCCCTTTGGAGCTTCAACAATGGAGGACACAATGGAGAAGAAGAAGAAGAAGAAGAAGAAGAGTGGCCACCTCATCTTTTTTCTCTTTCTTAGCTCACAAAGCTCATTTTTCAGCCCCTTTTAATGTGAGTATCTTTTTCTTTATATAGTGGGGGCTCCTATGGAATATTCTCTTCACATGTGAGGGCACAGCTGGCTGGTGGAATCACGTGTGGGGGCTGCATAATATCTTCATTCCTTTGTCTTCTAATGCACCCAGAAATGTCGTCCAAAATGCTGTGGCATTTTTCCCTCTGCCCAGAAATAGTCCTCAGCTTCCCTGCACATCACCACACCAAAAGAAACCTCTCCCAAGCAGCACCAATTTCATAAATAAATAAAAACAACCAAGCAAACACCACCATATGCAACTATATGAATTAAATGCAACTATATGCAATGAAATGAGCTTGAAACTATGCAATAACCTAAGTAAAAAGGCATGAAATGTATCATTTTTACAAGGTTAACAATTAACTAACATGCATCTCATACATTCATTTTATCATATACATGAAAATAGTAAATATGAATGCAATAGTTATAGCCCATATCCTAAGGTGGTCCGTCCCAAGCCAATGGGAGAACCAAATTATTCTAAGGATAAAAACACTTCTCAAGCATTTTTCTGTCGGCCCATACTTCTGTTCCTCTGGTCCATGCTTCTTCGTATATATTATAATTTTAGAAACTCGTTTTACATACGAGGGAGTAAGATGAGAAGAAAATTACAATAGAAGTATAGAAAGGCACTACACGTATGCCGTATTTATAAAACCTTATAAATAAAACTAAATGGGCTATTGGGCTATAACCATGCATTCTAAACACCGTGCATACAAAACATAATAAAGACGCAGTTTGTTATTAAAGTCTTACCAGATTGTTCCTACACAGTTGTCAAGCCCCTTGCGGGGTTTTAGCGGCCCCATAGCTGCCGGCAGGCTTGTCGCTACCCAGTTAGCGACGGAGAAAATTTTAAAGATTAACATCTTAATTGCTATGTAAAAACCTCACGATTTGATAACTTTTATCAATATTATCGTGTTTTCAGGATTTTAAAATCCATGAGGTTTTTTACTGAAACAACTCTTGTTACTTTCCCGCATGAAATCTATAGACTAACCATTAGTCTAATATATAACTTTAATATGCATATGTTAAAACTTAATATCTAAAACCCTAAAACTCAATATTGAATATGTTAAAAATTAGCATATAATATTTCAAACCCTATCGACAAAGATCCTAATGATTAACTCTTAATCATCGATCTTAGGAACATCTTTTAATTGGATTAACAGATTAATCGTGATTGAATAGATTTGCTCGTACAAATATCATATAATCGCTAAATAAATAAAATATAACATGTATCTCATATAATTACATTATCCAAGTAATTAAAACCCGAATACGTATCATACAAGTGGCTCTGATACCACTGTTGGGTCATGCCGGTACACCCCATGGCGTAGCAGAAAAAATTATCCGGTGATTACCACCAGAGATCTATGTACGAGGAACGAATCAGGGTGAATAAGGGTGAAGAATTACCTATTTAAAATCTAAAATTCTGAATTTGGAGGAGATAGATATTCAATCACGATTCTACGATGTCAATTCTTAAGTCGCAACGATAACGTTCCGATCTCTACCTAGTTCACCCAATTGAAACGAGCATATAAAACTCTCTAAACTATTTAGAGGGTTTTTCCAAAAGCATTAATAATTGCTAGATCTCTCATGCCTTTATATAGCCTTTGAAATCCTAATTCAACTCAAATTAGGATTTCATATATATATATATATATATTAATATATATAATCCTAATTTAACTTTAATTAGAATTTTAATATATATATATTAAATATATATAATCCCAATTCAACTTAAATATGATTTCAATATATATATTAAATATATATAATCCTAATTTAACTTTAATTAGGATTTCAATATATATATATATTAAATATATATAATCCCAATTCAACTAATTAGGATTTTAATATATATATATTAATATATATAATCCAATTCAACTTTAATTAGAATTTTAATATATATATATTAAATTAAATTAAATCGAATTATATTATTTATATATATTAAAAGAGTCATAATTATAATAATTATTTTCTTTTAATATTTATCCAATAGTTAAATTATATATATATCAAATATATATTAATTTAACTAAATTCGTGTACAACAAATTTTTACATATATAATTCGTTTAATATATGCTCATTTCATCCGTTGGTGTGACCTTGTAAGTTCATGTAACGTTAGTAGTAAATATTAGAATATTTCTAATATTACAAACAATGAGTGACATCTAGCAATATTTCATTGTCACCTAAGTTACAAGAAATCATGATTCGAGCTAACTTTTTCGTGATCAACTATTTTTCATGTATTACATCCTTTTTGTCCTTTATATCTAGATTTGACACAAGTCATGGAACAGTTATACTTGTATAGTCCATTTAATATTTCTTGATATCTTGAGTAGACTATTATAAACGAATAACTATGATATCTCATATCAACTTATTCGAGCATGGCCATGAATTTCCAGTCTCACTCAATCAAGTGGCCTACGATATTAGTCTTAATGCATTATTGTTGTCTATTCCCACAATAATACTCGACTAAGGACATTTAAGAATAACCATATTATTCTAAGGACTTTATTATAATTCAATTTATTTATACATGCAGAATTGTAACTGAAAATAATAATGGCGATGCCTCTTTATGAATGAACAAGGTAAAAACAAATGTCATTTACAATCATCTTATGATTGGTCTTTGGGCATACTCTAACACAAAGATCCATTTATGGGTTGAAGCAAGCTTCTCGAAGTTGGAATCTTTGTTTTAATGATGAAATCAAAGAATTTGATTTTATTAAAAATGAAGATGAGCCATGTGTTTTCAAGAAAACTGGTGGGAACATTGTCACATTCTTGGTATTGTATGTGGATGGCATACTAATAATAGGAAATGACATACCTACATTACAGTCTGTATAGACTTGGTTAGGAAAATATTTTTCTATGAAAGACTTGGGTGAAGAAACCTACACAAATTAGGAGTTAAGATCTATAGAGATAGATCAAGATGAATCCTAGGACTAAGTCAAAATACATACATAGATAAAGTATTGAAAAGATTCTGTATGGAAGAATCTAAGAGGATTCTTACCTATGAGACATGATATTTCACTCTCGAAGGAAATGTGTCCTTCAACGCCTCAAGAAAGAGAGCGCATGAGTAAGATTCCATATGTTTTGACTATTGGATCTATCATGTATGCCATGATATGTACACCTCCGGATGTATCATATGCTTTAAGTATGACAAGTCGATACCAAGTAGATCCCCTATCATATCCCAAAAATCGGCCTAGTCAAAATTAGGTTCCTATGATCGGAAGTTTAGAATCTATATGTAAAATATTGTAATGAATAACCATTGTACCCTTCTTTTGTAATGAAATCACAATTTGGTCCTATACGGGTAAAAGGACTTCCCTGTATGCAATTCAAAGCCCAAAATGAAAATTCCAAGCAAGGCGTATCAATACGGTCAAGCTAATATCGATACGACCCAACTGCCAGTAACTAACTTACCTATTTTAGCGAGGGTGTATTGATATGGCCAAGAGCGTATCGATGCGGTTCCCCTGTTCTAAATCTGTTCGAAGCCAAATTGAGGGAAAAATCAAGCAAGGTGCTTACTCACCTCCTTGCTTGACAGTGCCCACGTGAAAATCATCTGAATAGGTGATTGATGAAGTCAATAGCTAAATAGAAAAGACTATTGACCATAGGGATAAGCAAACCCTTGATGGAGGGTAAGCTTTTCATTGGTTGGCATGTAGGTGAGAAATGATTAAGCCTCAATCTTTTAAACGAATAAATGAATAAAGAGAATCTCTCATCTCTCATCTTTTGAACTCCCTTTCGCAAACCCAAATCTTTGTCTCCCAAATAAGCAAGCTCCTCAATTGTTGTCTTCCACCTCTAGGTAAGCAAGCACCTTGGTTTGTCCTTCGACTTTGCTCAATCCCAATAAACTAATTGAAAGCTTTCATCCCGGTGAGTAGAACCCCTCACTCAATTTAATGATTCCAACCTTTGTTGGAGCTTAATTCTGAAATTAGGTTTTCCGAGTTAATGTGGGAACCCATGAATTAGGGGTTTGATTTTGTTAATTCAATGTTGTCTTTAAGCTTTGGTGAGCTCGAAATATGTTTTTGAATCCTTAATTTGAATTCTAACAAGTGTTAGAGAAGGGTCCCTTGTCATCTCCGAAGGAAGCTAGGCACAACAGAGTTGTAATCCGAGAGTCCCGTAATAAATGTGAGTGTAGTCGTGTCAAGGGATTGGCTAGGTGCCCTCCCGTTGCATTTGTTTTATGATTATGATTTTCATTTTGATTAAGGGCTCAAGTAGAGCAAGCTATGTGGATACTATTGGTAAGCATGGTAAGTTTATATATGATATTTGAAAGATATTATGCATGTAAAATTGATACGAAAATGATATGAGATGATATGACATGGATATGATATGGTTTGATATGTGAAAATCATGGTAAACAAACTATGATACGTTATAGAGCTGGGCTCTATTCCGTTCCGATATGTTATGGCCTGTGGGCATAAAGGTAAAAAATATGATATAATATGTGTAACCTTGGATATTGTGGGTTTTGCATACAATTGGCATGCCATAGGATTATTTGAGCTCGTATAAGTAAGGGATTGGACTACAGTCTGGGGCTACGACCTATATGTGGGGGAGAAAAGGATGGATTGTGTAAGAGATTTATTCGAAGCTACAGCTCAAGGCTACGACCTATTTTTTGATATATGTGTTGGTGTAAAGGGGAATCCGTGTATCCATTTGTTACTATGTCCAAGGGATTGGTATGTATTAAACTTTGCTATGTTTAAGTGAAATTGGGATAAATGACTTAAGCATGAGACTTATGTGATTAATAGTGTAATTATGATATTTAAGTATGATGATACGTTGTTCATAATCATAGTATGCTATTCATGTCACTTGATCACCATACGCTTGTTATGAATACCTCACTAGGCTAAATAAGCCTAACATATGTGTGTGTCTCATGCATTTTAGGACCTTGAAGCATTCCGAGCTCCGATCGTGTAATCTACGGTTGCAAGTCACCTCTGTTACCATATGTATGTTTACTTTCATTTTTGAACTCCTAGTAAGGTGGAATAAGGTCTAAATGTGTTGAAATGACCTATTTTGATATGTTCGTATAAGCCTAAAATAGCCTAGGTAATGTATGTGCCGAATGGTATGTTTGAAGTGGTAAGATAGGTTGGTATGGTTATTAAGGCCCTAATTGGTAAAATCTTAGTAAATGGATTTGAAATGCTCTAAAATTTGACATGATATTACAAATACTATTTTTAAGGTTGTTGGTAAAGTTTAGTAAAATTTGATTCACGTTTGGTTGGGTAAATCGAATGAAAACCAGTAAAATTCTGTCATTATAGGTCAATGCATATCGATACGGTTGATGGCGTATCGATATGGCTAGGCATAAATTGGCTTAATGAAGCAGGGCGTATCGATACAGCTAGGACATATCGGTACAGACTTTGGTCAGTGGAATTTGGTTTAGAAAATGGTATTGATACAGTTTTAGGGCGTATCCGTACGGAGTCAATGCGGTCAACGCGTATCGATACGAGCTTAGCTGTATCGGTACGGGATCGACATCCCTTAAATTTGGAAATCTAGAAATAAGCACAGTGTATCTATACGGTGTTAGTTAATTTCATTATAAGGCATAAAAACTGAATTGGACAGTTTACAAAATGGTCACTAAAACCCGAATAGCTTAATTGAGTAGGTAAACGATATCCGATAGTAACGCGACTTCACAGATCAATAATTGGTAAGTCTAATTACAAGTTGGTAATAAAGAATTCTGATTAGGATCGCTAATTTGTAAAATTTATGATTTAGTCCCTAAGTTTGAAAAGTTTAAAATTGGCCTTAATTCTGATAATATTAGTAATGACAAGTCCACTAAACTTTCTAATTGACTATTAAGACATTCCAAATAAAGGTCTGAACTCTGATTTTGTTTCTGAATTTCCAATCTATTTTTTGATAACACTTTCCGACCTGGTTTCCTACCAGACCGGGAAAAGGGTGTTATAGTTGTGGTATTAGAGCCTAGGTTTAGTCGATTCTATGCCTAAACTGAAGCCCATTACGAGTCCATATGTACTTATGCCACCTAGGAGTTATTTGTATATGTTATTTGTGACTTGTAGCTTACACGATTCAACATTTCTATTTGATTAAATCTAAAAATGTCGGCGCTTACTGATAGACGCACTGTTAATGAACTGAATCCTGGCTCTTCCTCTACTCAAGGGTATAATCTGAGGGTGGAAGTTAGGCCCGAATGAGTGGGGAAAAATAATCCTCCTCATCCTCTGTCGATGCTGCCCGCTCAGAAGGAATATCTGATGTCCATGGCCGACATGATTAAACAAGTGGTTGTGTCCTTTCGACAAGAACCACCTCCTCAGCCTGCTTCAGCCACCCCGATTTTCTCGAGGGTGCCTACTGAAAAGCTCAAAAAATACCAGGTTTACACCTTTACCGGTCAAGACCTGGATAACCCTGAAGTCACAGAATACTGGCTGGAGAACACTTTGAATGTGCTGAATAAGCAAATGAAGTGCCCCAAAGAGCATAAGCTCAAGTGCACCTTAGCCTTGGTTACTGAGGAGGCCTAGAGTTGGTGGGATACTGTGACGCTCACCGTGCCTGAACACAGAGTTATGTGGGATTTCTTCCTTCAAGAGTTCTGCAAAAAGTATATCAGTGACCATTAAATCGCTGAGAGGCATAAGAGATTCCTCCATCTGAGGCAAGGAGGAAGACTCGTAGAGCAGTATATCCAAGATTTCTGCAAGTATGCAAGATATGGAGCTAAGATTATACGCACTAACGCTTACTAAAAATTTTCGTCCCAAATTCTCGGATTATTCTTTCAGAGCAGCCTAAAGATGGGGTCACATTTATTGGTCAATTAGGAGATAAATTGAGAGATGTAATTCAACCTTCCCAAAAATCCTCGGACTTCCTTTTGAGTTTGGGGTGGCGGGAGTTCTTGGATTGCTTTCACCTTATCAGGGTCGATCTTGATTCCTTTTTGGCTTACAACGAATCCCAAGAGTTTCCCGAATGTAACTACGAAGGTACATTTAGCAGGGTTGAGCTTTAGCTGGTATTTTCTAAGCCTTTAGAAGATTTTTCGCAAATTCTGGATGTGTTCTTCCTATAGCGACCTTTTTCCTTTTGAAAATTGGAGAAATCGAAATTGCTAAAAGGGGATGTAGTTCAGTTTTCCTTTTGCTTTTTCGGGGAAAATGTTTAAAGAAGTGGGGAAGTCCTTTGAAAATTTGTATTTTTTTGAAATAAAGACTTGGAGTCACCACCGACCACTTAGGTAGGCCAGACATCATAAAACCAAAGATCCATTCGAAAACAGGTTTGGGAGTTGGTTACGAGTGGGGAAGGGTTAGCACCCCTATCACGCTCGAAAATTGGTACCAAAATATATGGTACTTTTAATCGATGGAAATTGTTGAAATTTAAATTAAATTAAATTAAATTAAAAGTTCTTAATTGAATATAAACCTTAATTAAATGGACTTTATCAAATTGGTGGATCGAAATTAATTTAACATTTAATTAATAAGGATAAAGTAAATCCAGACCACAGATTAAACCGACATCGAATAAGACCGACTATTGTGTTAATTCATGGTTCGTATTAAGTACACCACCTTTATGCATGATCCAAGCAATTAATCATGATGTTATGATCTATCAACTTTTAACCCTAATTAATGTTCACCTTCGGACGGTAAGAATTAATTCAAATATTTGATCAACATCCATTGAGCCCAGACTGTTACGACACAAATATCGAATTAATGAATACCTCATTTTTAGGGTTTAAGTTAATTAATTACCATGTCGAATTAAAATATTAAGGGTAATGATAAAAATTATAAATGCATGAGCAAAACACAAATAAAGGTGAATCAAGTAAACAAATGAGGAAATTAAAAAGACACCGGGCATGGGACCGAATTTGAACAGAAACAAAGTAAAAAGCGATAAACGCGATAAATATCCGGAAAGGACCGGATCGAACATAAAATATAAGCACAAAGTAATTTTAAAAATTAAATGAGGAACTTTAAATTGTGGGAAAATTAAAGTGCGAAAATTAAATTGTTCAAAAAAAAGGACCGGATTGAATGGGAAATAAAAAGTCGGAAAAGTAAAATGCAAGAAATTAAATATATATTATAAAAATAATACTATGATACATAATAATATATGCATACTATGTATAATGCGCATATAGTATATAATATATATCGGTATTATATGATGTAATATACTATTTAGCATATATAAATTATGTATTATATAATATGTACTATAATCAAATATAATATATACTATAATATGTTATACTCTAAGAAATATAAAACCATAGTATATATATAATATACTATGTCTAATAAATATACATAATATATATTATAAGGTAAAATGAAAGAGGACGAAATTGTAACATTTGGAAAAGATCCGGGGACCGTGGAAGAGAGTCTTAAAGGACGGATGGGTTTAATGAAGTAATAAACCCATTTTCAAGGCCGGATATAAATACCGAATAACATAAAACACTTTCATTTCTCCTTTAATTTTAAAACATATCAAAAAACCTTTATGAAATCCTCCGAAGTGTTCTTGTGAGTTCATGAAGAACTTATGAACGTCGCCGTGATTCCCAGAATTCGGCGGCTTTTCCGCCATACGCCACCACGTCGGCCGTTACTCACCGGCAGCCGATGAACTCAAAAATAAACTCGAAAGCCTCATTTTCCTTTGTAAAACCTAGATCCAACCTCTGATTTTGAAAACAAATTGCCCCTTTACCTAGATCTAAGAAAAAACTAAGCTGAAAACCCATTTCTTTTTTAAAACAAACTCAGATTTTTTAAAACCCATAATTTTCAAACCCTAATCAGCTTCAAATGGGAAGTCGAAGAGGTTAAATCTTAAGGGTGCCAATCATCGGTGGCACCGTCCTTAACCACCAAGCAAGACGGCGGCCCGAGACCTATAGGTATAAACCCTAATTCCCTTTGCTTTTTTTTGAATTTGAAAATATAAAGAAAAGAAAATTTAGTACCTCAGAAGGCTTTCTCCTCCTTTTTATTGATCAGAATCCTCTTTTACAACTGTGTTGGTTCGGTTATATAGCACCAAAAATTACATGTTTTTACATATATGAAATATACATGAAAATCTGCCATGGGTTGCTTTTCTACATTTTGGCCATATTCAAATGCTAGTATGAAATTGTCTCTGAAATGCTTCTGACTTTTGGTGTTGCTTTTGTTTGTTTCCTTGCATGCGCGGTTGCTGGAGAGGAGGGGACCAACTCTGAAGGTTGAGGAGTGGCACGGTGGTTTGCAGCAATGGGCAAGTCAACAGGCCGTATGCTGGAGCCAAACACATGAGGGGAGCTGAAACGCCAGGGGCAAGCTGTATGGTCGGGCATGTGGACACGTGATGGAGCTCAAGGGGTATTCCTGGTCAGATCTGGACTGCTAGATCATCCCAGATCGAATGGTTGGTGTTCGATTGCGCAAGGAAAGATATATGGGGCATATTATGGTTTCCAATGATTGATTAGGGTTTGGGTTAATATTATTGGGCTCTAATCAGACCATGTATCATATATGCATAGTGAATTTTTTAGAGTTTTCATTCTAAGTGGACTCTTATAATAATAATAATGGGTTGTTATAATGTATTAAATTTGGGCCTCTTTATTTTATCTAACATAGTTTTTTATATTTTATTCATAATAATAATAATAATAATAATAACGATAATAATAAACTAATAAGAATACTACTATTAACAATAAATAATAAAAAGAAGAACTAACATATAACAACTAATATACTATTAATGATAATAATGCTAATAATATTTTGGGGTTTTTTAATTGGATAATCACCAAACATGATAACGAATAGTATTATATATATCACTAATATGTAATAATAAAATATAAGACTAACAATACTTAATTGTAATAAACAAATAATACTAGTATTATTTTTTTCATTTTAGCTTTAATGTTACATACTTAATGAAATAGATAGAGTAGATAAACAAAGCTCTGTATTGCAAAAAATATAAAAACAAATCCAGCTATGAGTGCTGATAAGTGTTCAAAAGTACTAATTTTCTTACCCTTTTTACTCATATTATTGTTAGACTTAGGCTCATATTAGTTGCATAATTAGCTATTCATGCATTAATCCATGTTTCCTTCCATCGTTGAGCTTGATTACATAACTTGGTAGTTTTTGTGGAAAAGATGCTGCTTTGGTGTGCTTTGTGTGTGTATGTGCAGGATCACTTGCCAAAGCAATGCCGAGCTAGTTGCCAGGGCAATGCATGAAGGATATGCCGAGCTAGTTGCCAGGGCAATTATCGACAAAGAGGGAGAGCAATAGGGAATTTCGACAAGTCCAAGGGAGAAAGCAAGGGGAATTTTCGACAAGCATCTAGGGCAAGGGATTTTCGACAAGCTCCATCTTTTCTTCCTTGTTCGATTGGGTTCATGCTAGGGATTATTTATCTTTTGTTTCGTTGGAACCTAGCCATGAACTAAATCCATTTGGCTATGGTTATTGTGTTTTGTGGTTGTGAGAAACTATTGGTTTTTGTTTAGGTAATAAGAGTTTGCACTTTTCTATTTCAAGGTTTATTCATTCTTGGTTCTTATTCTTGTTTGCGAGTGAATTGGAAGAGGATCTCGTGATTTCATCTATTTATCTAATATCGGGAGAGTTAGATTCAAGAAACGAATGAATATGATCTTTATTCAATCTCTTGATGGTGAAGATTAATCCGGCTTAGGAATAAGTTAAGGATTTCAACGGCTAAGAGGAGCGCAAGATTGGTTGTTGTTCACCCTTGATTCACGCAGGGATGTATTATCAAGGCATGCACAAGTAGCTAGAGTTTCGACTTAGGGATAAGAAGAAACCATTGAAGAACGCTCTGCCGAACCTTGAACGTTGCTGCCCAGATGCCCAACTAGTTGCCCAACTAGTTGCCTAGGCAACCATCGATTAGTTGCCAAGGCAACCCCGTTGTGCAAGTTGCCACGGCAACTGAGTTGCCCGTGCACTCTTTTACCAAGATGATCCAATCGGCTATCACACCTCAACTCACGATAACTTGGCCTATCTCTCTCTCATTTGAATTCATCTTTTCTTTTACTTTATTTGCTTTCTAGATTAGTTAAACTTTTATAATCCTTTATTTGTGTTTTTACTTTTACAGTGCAAGAGACTAGATTCTTGAAGTAGCACCAATCCCTGTGGAGACGATATCTTTTATACTATAACTTGCGACGTGTATACTTGCACATTTGCGTAGCACTTATTACGCGCAACAAGTTTTTGGCGTCGTTTCCGGGGATTGGCAATAGCGACTTTGTTTTTATTTTCTTGTACTTTCTTTTTTTTTTTATTTTTCTTGTTTAAAATTCAAAGGGCTAACAAACTTTGGTTTTGCATTGGTATATGACCAGGGCGAGACCGACTTCACCAGAATATCCCTTTGATCTAGAAATCGAACGAACCTTACAAAGACTTAGACGAAGGAAAAGAGAAGCAATGGCAAATCAAGACGACAATATGAATCAAGATGTTCGGCGGGAGGAGGAGTGATTCTTGCACGAAACAGAACTATTCGAGACCATCTTGAAGAAGATCTTGATGGACTTAACCCAGGAGTTGTCGCTTTTGAAATTGAAGCCGACCACTTTGAGTTGAAACCGGTAATGTTTAATATGATCAACAAAATAGGTCAATTTGGCGGCTCAAAGAATCGAAGATGCACGACAACATCTGAAATCTTTCCTTGAGATTTGCAACTCGTTCAAGATACACGGAGTCACCCCGATGTCCTACGATTAAGATTATTCCCCTATTCGAGAGGATAGGCGAAAGCATGGTTGAATAGCATTCTGCCGGATCCATAGCATCTTGGACTGATCTTTGTCGTGATTTCCTTGCTAGATTTAATCCTACAAATTTGGTGATAAGCTTCCGTAACGACATTACTTCTTTTAGGGCGGCGGATGATGAATCCATGTACGAGGCTTGGGAGCGATATAGAGAACTTCTACACAAATTCCCCCTACACGGATTCGGTGTGGACTCAAGTAACAATGTTTTACAACGCCGTGAATACACCAACAAGGATGATGCTAGATGCCTCGGCAACGGCATACTCCTAGATAAGTCGTCGGAAGAAGCAATGCAAATCTTAAATAGGCTGGCCAAGAATGACTATCAATTCCCATCTACTAGAAGAGGAGGAGTTAGCGCAAGCCACAATACATGAACTAGGATCATCGATTCAATTTCGGCACAATTGGCCGCTTTAACCAAGATGGTCCGAACATGCAAAAACCAAACAACACACATGAAGTCAAGGTAATGGATTCTTTTTTTGAGTTATGTGGTGATAACCATAATTCTTTCTGAATGTATGCGAGAATCAGGAATCCGGCTTCTATGTGGGAATTACAATCGAGCAATAACGTGATGTCCAATACATACAATCCAGCTTGGAAAAAGCACCCAAATTTTTTCATGGAGTAATCCCAACAATGCTCTAAACCGGAACAATCAGAATGCACAAGCATCGGGATTCCAGAGAATATGCCACGGCAATGGATGCCGGCAACAACCGAGCGACATCTAGTTCTTTGGAAAATTCTCTAAATGCTTTTATGATGAAAAACTGAATCTTATATGGCTGAGAATAGTAATTTCATAAAAAGAACTGATGCTTTTATTAACAGGACCGAGATGAGATTGCAAAACCAAGAGGCGGCAATCAAATCATTGGAAAATAAAGTCGGACAATTTGCTCAAAAATCAATACTAGACCACAAGGAGGTTTACCTAGCGATCTTGAAGTCGCAAGAGGAACGGCCATGAGCAATGTAAGGTGATCACCACTAGAAGTGGCCAACAACTTAGAGAGGTTCAAACCCGCTCGTCAAACAAAACTCCACAAAAAGATCAAGACGAACCTAGCGGCAAAGCCTCAGATGCTGAACCAGGAATTGTCGCGGCAACCGGCAATAAGCATGCCTCGTCAACCGACGACGCCTCGGTAACTTGCGATAAGCATGCCTCGACAACCCCAGTTGATAATGCCTCAGCAACTCCAGATGTCCCGGCAATGCAGTCAATTAGGTTTCAAACCAATGAAAGGATCGAAGATATCCGACTTCCACCACCATTCCCATAAAGGTTAAAGCGACAAAAGCAAGAATACCAATTCAAGAAGTTTCTTGATATCCTAAAGCAAGTCCACATCAACTTGCCACTGGTGGAAGCAATTGAACAAATGCCAAACTATGCCAAGTTTCTTAAAGACATTGTGTCCAAGAGAACAAGGCTAGGAGAGTTTGAAACAGTTGCCACAACAGAGGGATGCATGGCAATGTTGCACAATCGTATGCCACCAAAGTTGAAGGATCCGGAAGTTTCACAATACCTGTTCTATTGGAAATCACTATGTCGAAAGCATTATGCGACCTTGGGGCTAGCATAAACTTGATGCCTAAATCGGTTTTTCGAAACTAGGAATCGGGAAGGCAAGACCTACAATGATTATGCTACGGCTAGCCGAGCAGATCCTATGTGCATCCGGAGGGAAAAATCGAGGACATACTTGGTAAAAGTTGATAAATTTATTTTTCCGCTGACTTTATTGTTTTGGATTGTGAAGCGGATGAGCATGCACCTATCATTCTCGGGAGACCATTCCTAGCAGGAGGAGAACCTTGATCGATGTTGAAAAAGGAGAACTCACAATGAGGGTGAATGACCAGTAGGTCAAACTAAATGTGTTCCAAACACTAAGGCATGTCGATGACCCAGAAGAATGCCAACTACTTCATGCCATGGCAGAGTTTAACTTCGATGAGAAATTTAGTTGCCTCGACAACTACATTGCCGATCAAGAGGAACCTGAGGAGTATGAAGAACCGGTCGATGAGGAACAACAAGAAGAGGCAAATTGGCTAGTCAACCGACCAGGTACATACTTTGAACCACTGGATTACTCAGGTAAGGAAGGTAAGCTCGAAAAACACTCTATTGAACAACCACCAATTCTTGAGTTGAAACAATTGCCAGAGCAACTAAAATATGTATACTTAGGGTACATTGCCTGTAATTATTTCTTCTAAGTTACAGCCTGAGCAGGAAAAGAAGCTGATCAAGATGTTGAAGCTACACAAAAAGGCAATAGGGTGGACAATTGCCGACTTGAATGGAATTAGCCCGGTGGTGTGCATGCACAAGATCTTGTTGGAAGATGATCACAAACCTTCAATTGAGGCCCAAAGGAGACTGAATCATGCCATGAAAGGGGTTGTAATGAAAGAAATCATCAAGTGCCTTGACGTCGGCATTATATACCCTATCTCTAATAGTACGTGGGTAAGTCCGGTACAATGTGTACCAAAAAAGGGAGGTATAACAGTGGTAAGCAATGAAAATAATGAACTTATCCCAACCAGGACTGTGACCGGTTGGAGGGTTTGTATGGACTATCGAAAGCTAAACAAAGCCACTATGAAAGATCACTTCCCATTACCCTTTATTGATCAAATGCTTGACCGTCTTGCAGGTAAACCCTTTTATTGTTTTCTTGATGGTTATTCAGGTTACAATCAGATTGCCATAGCACCAGAAGATCAAGAAAAGACAACCTTCACATGCCCATATGGTACTTATGCCTTCCGAAGGATGCCGTTCGGATTGTGTAACGCCCCGACAACCTTCCAAAGATGCATGATGGCACTCTTTTCAGACATGGTCGAAGACTTCCTTGAGATCTTCATGGATGATTTTTCGATTTTTGGTAATGACTTCGACGGCTATCTCGGCAATTTAGAGAGGGTGTTGGCAAGATGCGAAGAAACGGATTTAGTCCTCAATTGGGAGAAATGCCATTTTATGGTAGATGAAGGAATAGTGCTCGGCCACAAGATTTCATCCAAGGGAATTGAAGTAGACAAAGCCAAGGTGGACGTGATCGAGAGATTACCCCCACCAAATTCGGTTAAAGGAATTCAAAGTTTTCTCGGACATGCAGGTTTTTACAGGAGGTTCATTCATAATTTTTCTAAAATCACTAAACCCTTGTGTAATCTGCTAGAACAGGATAAAGTCTTCGAGTTTGATGATTCTTGCACTCAAGCATTCGAAACCCTAAAGAAAAAGCTTCCTTCGGCACCCATTGTCGTTCCACCAGATTGGACGCTACCTTTTGAGCTCATGTGTGATGCAAGTGATTTCGCGGTAGGAGCAGTCCTAGGCCAACGCACAGGTAAGACCTTCCATGTGATATACTACGCTAGTAAAACTCTTAATGGTGCTCAAGTGAATTACACAACAACGGAGAAAGAGTTACTAGCTGTAGTTTTCGCATTTGACAAGTTCCGATCCTATTTAATTGGTACAAAGGTAATTGTTCATATGGACCATTCGAAAATCAAATACTTATTTGCTAAAAAGGATGCTAAACCTCGTTTGATTCGTTGGATATTACTTTTACAAGAATTTGATATTGAAATTAAGGATAGGAAAGGAACAGAAAATCAAGTGGCCGATCACTTATCACGTTTGGAACGCAATAAGAAGGAGGACGCGGATCTAGAGATATGCGATGCATTCCCGGATGAACAACTTTTAGTTGCCTCGGCAACCATGGATGCGCACGCCTCGGCAACCCTCGGTGCCTCGGCAACCCTCGACGCCTCCGGCAACCCTTGACGCCGCAGCAGCCTTTGACGGGCACGCCTCGGCAATCTTGGGAGCAGTCGCCATGGCAGCACATGCCTCGGCAATACCCTGGTACATGAATTTAGTTAACTTCCTTGTTTGTGGTATTTTTCCTTATGGCATTACTCACCAAGGGAAGAAGCGGTTCCGCCATGATGCTAAGCATTACTTTTGGGATGAGCCTCTTTTGTTTAAACAATATGCAGATCAGGTTATACGCCGATGTGTCCCTGAAGAAGAGCAACAGAATGTACTCCGGCAATGCCATTCTTCACCCTATGGAGGACATTTTGGAGGAACTCGTACCACGGCCAAAGTTTTGCAATCCGGTTTGTATCGGCCAACAATGTACAAAGATGCCCAAGACTTTTACAAGCAATGTGATCATTGCCAGAGGACGGGCAATATCTCTAGACGACATGAGATGCCGCTCCAGAACATCATCGAGGTGGAATTGTTCGATGTATGGGGGATCGATTTTATGGGACCTTTCCCATCTTCATTCGGCAACCTCTACATTCTACTTGCCATCGACTACGTGTCTAAATGGGTTGAGGCAGCTGCAGTTCCCAACAACGATTCCTGCAGAAAAACATATTTACACGGTTTGGGATGCCGAGAGCAATTATCAGCGACGAAGGCAAGCATTTTGACAACAGACTAATTGCCAAGATGTTGCAACGCTTCGGCATATCACACAAGATCGCCACGGCATATCACCCACAAACCAACGGGCAAGCAGAAATTTCCAACCGGGAGTTGAAGGGAATACTCGAGAAAGTTGTAAATCCCTCAAGGAAGGATTGGTCATTAAGACTAGATGACGACTTTGGGCATATCACACCGCATTCAAAACACCCTTAGGTATGTCCCCTTCCGACTTGTCTATGGTAAAACATGTCATCTACCGGTGGAAATCGAGCACAAGGCGTCTTGGGCAATCAAGACCATGAATATGGATTGCGAAAGTGCCGGACAAAAGCGTTTGATGGATCTCAATGAGATAGAAGAATTCCGTGCACTCGCCTATAACAATGCACGAATCTACAAGGAGAAAACAAAGCGATGGCACGACAAGAAACTATTGCCACGGCAATTCACGCCAGGGCAACTAGTTCTCCTATTCAATTCTCAGCTAAAACTTTTCCCAGGAAAGCTGAAATCAAGATGGTCGGGACCATTTGAAGTCGTCAAACCATTCTCCCATGGCGCCGTGATAATCAAGTCCATCTCTGACAACCATGAATTCAAAGTTAATGGACAAAGATTGAAGCACTACAATGGTGCCCATGTGGAACGTAACAAGGAAGTGGTCAACTTAGGAGATCCATGAGCATGCTCTCCCTTTTGATATTTTTATTTTTATTTTTATTTATTTTTATTTTTGTTTTTTTCGATTATTTAATTATTTTATTTTATTTTTTTTCTTCGATTTTTTTATTTTTCCGATTATTAGTAGTTTTAGGATAGATTTTTTTATTCAAGTTTAAGAATCCCATTACACATCTTTATTTATTTATTTTCTTTATTAGTTTATCTTTAATTTTAATCCTTATTTGATTTGTCTTTGAATTGTAGGAAAAGAAGTTCAAGATAAAGAAGGAATTCTAAACCAAGTAGGAAAACATCTTCAACAAGGAAAATAATGGGCTGAATCTAAGGCTTAAATAAAGCCTCCAATTCATCCTAACCAAAACCCCCTTGTCGAAAACTTCTACCAAACCCTAACCCTTTTTTCATTTTCCCCTAATCCCACCCACCTATCTTTTCTATAAAACCCATCACCCTTAACCTATTCCTACTTTATATCTTGCAACTTTTTAGTTTCTTTTCTTTTCTTTTCTTTATTTTTACTCACAACCAAGATCATCCATGGCATCCAAGATTAAACTTTTAGTTCATCCAAGTTCATCCAAAGAACAAAGATATAAGAAGTTTGCTACACCGGTAGTTCAAGAAAGATTTCAATCCAAGTTTGAAAGCCGGAAGATTCATGAAGAACAAGGCTTTGAATACTCCAACTCTAATCAAGATTTCGGCCTTGAACCATTCATCTTCAAGAGGATTGCACATCAAAAGTGGCAAATCTTTTGCCACCAACCGGAACCGGGTAACATCTCATGGGTAAGAGAATTCTATGCTCACTCACCTAACCCGGATAATCCTTATATTTTTGTTCGTGACAAGGCCATACTTATAAGTCCTGAAAGCATCAACACCTTTTACGGACTTTACATTGAGAAGGACGAGCATCAAGCCTTCGTTGACCAAATCAATCCCAAGCAACTCGACAAGGTGCTTCAAGAACTCACTCAACCGGGAACTCATTGGAACGACGGTAAATACAAGGGCACGGTAAATCACCTTCGGCTTAAACCCGAGGCAAAACTATGGAATAAGTTTGTTAAAACTTCTTTAATGCCCTCCACACACAATACTACCGTTGATATACCACGTCTTTTGCTCATACATTCTATTTTGCATAATCGCATCATTAACATTGGAAAAATTATTTGTGATGAGAGTTTTGTATGCAGCTCAAAAGATAAAGGTTCTCTTTTCTTCCCTTGCTTAATTTCTAAACTTTGCAAGGAGATGCATGTCCCGAGTGAGTCCACCGATGAAAAGGCCCTACCCAAGTCTGGTTAAAATCAAGCACTAATCCGAAAGCTAATGGGCGAGGCACCGAGAGATTCTTCAAGGCCTCCAATTGCCACGGCAACTCCTGCCGCCATGGCAATCCCTAATGCCCAAGCACCTAACGCCAGGGTAACTCGACCACCAACCCCGGGACACTTTGAAGCACTTTTGCACCCATTGGCAAGCCGCCTAAGGCAAATTGAAGATCGGCAACTAATGTTCATGCGGTACATGAAGGAGCACAACAATGCCATCACCCAAGTCATCCTAGAAAAGTACCCGGACAATCATGTGCCGTTCCCAATCTTTCCCGCCGAGATCCTTGCCCCGGCAACCAATGAAGCAGTCGCCACGGCAACCAAGGAAGCTGACGCCACGGTAACCAACCCTGAAGATGCCACGGCAACCAAAGCTAAAGACATCCCGACAACCACTGCAAAAGCCAAAGGTAAAGCACCTATGCCCAAATCAACTCCTACGGAATCATTTTCTGATTTTTCAGATTCGGACGAGTCCTCCATTGAACCAATAAAGACCGCACCAATTGAATCCTCCAAGCGAAAAGCCATTGACATTGATGAAGAGGACGATGAGGACAACCCCGTACGAGGATCGATTCCACCACCGGCAACAAGAAAACAACCATCGCGTTCAAGCAAGAGAATTAAGACACCGACTAGAAAGAAACTAATCATCTACGATGACGACTTCTTGGAGTAAGTCCTCGTATGCATTTTTATTTTTATTTTTCGTTATTTTTATGAATGCATTGGGGACAATGCCTCACTCGAGTTTAGGGGGGATTGTTATTAGTAATTACCATGTTTAGTTACATTCATCTTAAAGTATTACATTTAGGATACATAAATTGCTTGCCATGCCTTTAATTGGAACAAGAATTGCTTAGATTTGGTGAATATTGGATGATGACTTTGCCAATGCACTTAATTGATAGAATTTTGTTCTAGGGTAACCATGGAAAAACTTAGAATTTTACTATGATGCTAAATTTGATGAAACACTGTTGTGGTTTGATTGATTTAAGGAATTCTAGTAAACTTAGGTTGATAATTAACAAATTGGGTGATTAGAATAAAAATTGGATGAATGTTAGAGGTGCCCGAAATTGGCTCTAGCATGTGCTAAAATTGATCACTAGAGGTGCCCGAAACTGGCTCTAGGATGTGTTAAAAAAATTTAACCAGAGGTGCCTGAAACCGGCTCTAGTCGATTAAATTAACTTAAGAAAACTAAAAACAAAACACTAGAGGTGCCCAAAAACTGGCTCTAGTTAAAACATGATAAAAAAAACCCAATGAAGTAATTTGAAAACCTATTGTTTGCATAGAATCCGAAAAATCAACTTGCACACAACTCCGTACACACTCACAAGCATTATAGTTTGATTCCGAGTAACTCCTAAGTTTTTCAAAAAATAAAAAGCCAATCATACTTTGTGCCCCGGTTCAGAGAATTGAAATCAAGTTCAAAGCTAAGTTTGTGAAAATTGAAGTCTTGGCAGGTAATTATGAGTTTGCATTGCTTGAGGACAAGAAATAGTTCGAGTTTGGGGGTGTGATAAGTGTTCAAAAGTACTAATTTTCTTACCCTTTTTACTCATATTATTGTTAGACTTAGGCTCATATTAGTTGCATAATTAGCTATTCATGCATTAATCCATGTTTCATTCCATCGTTGAGCTTGATTACATAACTTTGTAGTTTTTGTGGAAAAGATGCTGCTTTGTGTGTGTATGTGCAGGATCACTTGCCAAAGCAATGCCGAGCTAGTTGCCAGGGCAATGCATGAAGGATATGTCGAGCTAGTTGCCAGGGCAATTGTCGACAAAGAGGGAGAGCAATAGGGAATTTCGACAAGTCCAAGGGAGAAAGCAAGGGGAATTTTCGACAAGCATCTAGGGCAAGGGATTTTCGACAAGCTCCATCTTTTCTTCCTTGTTCGATTGGGTTCATGCTAGGGATTATTTATCTTGTGTTTCTTTGGAACCTAGCCATGAACTAAATCTATTTGGCTATGGTTATTGTGTTTTGTGGTTGTGAGAAACTATTGGTTTTTGTTTAGGTAATAAGAGTTTGCACTTTTCTATTTCAAGGTTTATTCATTCTTGGTTCTTATTCTTGTTTGCGAGTGAATTGGGATAGGATCTCGTGATTTCATCTATTTATCTAATATTGGGAGAGTTAGATTCAAGAAACGAATGAATATGATCTTTATTCAATCTATTGATGGTGAAGATTAATCCGACTTAGGAATAAGTTAAGGATTTCAACGGCTAAGAGGAGCGCAAGATTGGTTGTTGTTCACCCTTGATTCACGCAGGGATGTATTATCAAGGCATGCACAAGTAGCTAGAGTTTCGACTTAAGGATAAGAAGAAACCATTGAAGAACACTCTACCGAACCTTGAACATTGCTGCCCAGACGCCCAAGTAGTTGCCCAACTAGTTGCCCAGGCAACCATCGATTAGTTGCCAAGGCAACCTCGTTGTGCAAGTTGCCACGGCAACTGAGTTTCCCGTGCACTCTTTTACCAAGACGATCCAATCGGCTATCACACCTCAACTCATGATAACCTGGCCTATCTCTCTCTCATTTGAATTCATCTTTTCTTTTACTTTATTTGCTTTCTAGATTAGTTAAACTTTTATAATCCTTTATTTGTGTTTTTACTTTTACAGTGCAAGAGACTAGATTCTTGAAGTAGCACCAATCCCTGTGGAGACGATATCTTTTATACTATAACTTGCGACGTGTATACTTGCACATTTGCGTAGCACTTATTACGCGCAACAAGTGCCTGTCTCCTTTGCTCTAAAATTCTGATGTGGCAAGTTTGAAGTCCTTCGCCTGAAATCCTTGAGCTATGAGTATCTGTCTCCTTTGCTCTAAAATTCTTATATGGCAGGTATCGATTTTTAAAACCTGGAAACCTGAATTTTGAGAAAAACATCCTAAAGGTGGATAAAATTGAGTGATTCTAGTTTTGAGAAAATATCTTTAAGAAGGATTAAATTGAGAAATTTGAGTTTTGGGAAAAAAATCCTTTTGGAAGTGATAAAATTGAGAAATTTGGATTTTGAGAAAAACACCCATTTGGAAGGGATAAAATTGAGAAATTTGGTTTTTGAGAAAAATATCCATTTGGAAAGGATAAAATTGAGAAATTGGGATTTTGAGAAAAATGTCCTTTTGGAAGGAATAAAATTGAAAATTTTGGATTTTGAGAAAAACATCCTTTTGGAAGGATAAAATCGAGGATTGGAAGACCTTTAGAAATCCTAATTATGCAAGTCAAAGGACTCTTGATTCTATGAGATCTATTTATCCTCTTGTGAAGATGTAGATCCATCATTTTATCAATCTTCAAATGCCTGTTTAAAGTAAACAAAATGTTATGATAGTATGAGTTAGCATGCTCCTAACACAGGGATATCTAGCTATCAATGATGTATGAGCGTATTTCATGATGCATGTGTTCACGAGAATGCAAAGATGCATGAATTTAGCTCGTCTTCATTCTCTAGGGCCGGTGGTCATCATCTTGGGACTACAACCACTCATCAATCCCCTATCTCGACAAAATTTGCCCCCAAACTTGTGTTGCTCATTCTCTATTCAAATATTTGAGTCAAGTGACCAAGTTCTTTCATGCTTTGTGCCACCTCTCATCAATTCCGATTTGAACTCTCATCTATAAAAGCTTTTATTGTCTCACGGACAATGATGCCCTAAAGGCTCTTCATCATCTAGTGTCATGTCGTCCCCCTCAACTTTGGGCCTCACTGATGGCGATGCACCTATCTCCGAAGTAATACAAAGAAATCTCTTTGTGTAAAATATATCAGTTTTCTGGTCGTCATGAAGGATACCTTTTTACATTAACATACAGAACCTTGAAACCAAAATCTTAATTGAAAGAAAAAACAAAATAGGATGCCCCAGATATCAAATGCAAGAGCGTCTTAGATTCAACCATCCGAGGATCATTTTAAGCATAGCTTGTGTTTACGAAGACTTTGAATGTTGTGGCGATATTTGAAGTTGTGAAATTCCTCCCGAATTGCTTGATTCATCCTCATTATTATGGTATTTTCTTGATATGTTTGAATACTACTCCTTCTAGTTCTCATCATCTTTCTCCATTCATAAATGTGTTCAAGCTTTTCGACTTTTGTTTAGCCCATGGAGTGCGGAAATATCACTCTAAGAACTCTAGTGTGTGCCTCTGATTGTAATCAATACTGTGTCAGTGTTTTCAAGGATTCATCTCTGACGCTAGGGTATTGAACATTTGAAGCATATCTCCTTATTAGATTTGTTCTCCCCCCACAGCTCCATCAGGATGCTCCAAGACTTATTAAACTTGTTCATTCTTTTCTTTTTCTTTGGGGATTCAACTCATCATAGTCCTTTGTCTCGAGAATAATGATGGAGCATACAACAAAACCCCGAGTTACTCGACATAGTAATTATTTGAAAACTTACTCATATAGCCAAGACTTTTGACTCAATTAAAGTAAGTGGAGCAAAGCATCCTTATTTAGCCTTTTTGCTATAGCATAGTACCCTTCTGATTTTTTTTGAAGCACTTTATTTTCCTTTTTCTTTTGAAGTACATTCAAACAACTCTATTGGGATCTTCTAGGAGATTTTCTTATCATCTAAAATCATCGAAGTAATAGTAATCTTGCTTCTCGCGCTTTACCGACCATAGCGGACTGAGGGGAAATCACGCTTCCTCATTATCTAACATTCGTTTGATCTCTTTTATTAGAATCAATGCCACATCATGCATGTGATATACGAGGATCTACGGAGTTAAGAAAGGGATATATATATATATATGATTTCAAGGTCATTGTATGTTAAGAAAAATGTATTTTTTCATCGGAAATAAAATCCACAAACATAACATGTGCCCTCACAAAAAGATCATTGCTATCTTCAGGCAAATGATAGCATAGTTGGTTCCATGTATTACTTCAAGAGAAAATGAAACATGCAAGGAAACTTAAATGCATGAACTTCTAAAAAGAAAACCTAGAATTAACACCTCCCAAAAACCATGCTCAAAACTTCAAAAGACCATTCTCAATTAGATTCTGAACCTTGTTTTTTAGAGCCCCACAATTCTCTGTGGTGTGGCCCGTACTTCCTATATGGTAGTCACATACGACATTAACATCATAACCATCAGGATAGGGAAGATCCTTTGGTTTGGACTGAATTAGAGTCAGAAGTTTCCTTTCAACAAGTGTTGGAAGCAAATCTGTGTACGTCATCAGAATTGGATAAAGAACTTTTGGAGGCTTTGCAGACCAGGATGATTGATTATAGGAGCGGCCACGAGACTGATTGTTTGGGCAAGAACCCACCATATGAACCTGAGAATCATGCCCTTTGTGGTCAGTTGTGCTGTAGCTGTCTCTTATCTTCCTCTTCTTGATGTCATATTCAAATCGCTCTCTCGTTGTGACCATATCCGCAAAGATGTTGATTGGATTGTGGATCAAACGATCATACAAGACTCCTTTTGGAGTGTCTAAAAACATGGGAATAATTTCATTTTCTCAAATTAGGGGCTACACTTGAGCCGCCACGTCTCGCCAACACTGGGTATACTCACGAAAACTCTTATTATGCTTTTGTTCCAAACCTTGTAGTAGAAGTCAATTAGGGACCATATCGGTTGCATGCTTATTGATCCGTGAATGCTTTGGCCAAATCTTTCCAAGAATTGATTTGAACACGAGTTAAATGATTATACCACCTCATAGCGAGCCCTACTAGGCTATCTTGAAAGCAATGAATTAAAAGCTTCTGGTTGTTGATGAACCCAACCATCTTCTGGCAAAACATGGTTATATGTGTAGTGGGGCAAGTCCTCCCATCAAACTTCTTGAGTTCTGGGGTCTTGAACTTGTACGATATTTCCACATCCGAGACCAAACTGAGCTCCTTAGTATTCAGTCCATAGGAACCTTCTTCATCTTCCTTTACCCAAAATTTTTCTTCGAGATCCTTTCGAATGTCTTCCAACTACTTTGAGAATTCTACTTTCAGTTGATTCAGTTTTTCCAACTCATCAAAATCTGGGATACTATCCCTGACATTTTTGATATTTTTGAAGGTTATGCACGGTTGAGCTTGGGCAGAGGCAACAACCTGATGAGATGAAGATACCCCTTGCGGAGGGTTAAAGATTGGGGCATCCAAACGGTCCCCCAAGTCTTGAGTAGAATTCTTGACAGCACCTTTTTCTCTCGGGTCTTGTCTTCGACTAGACTGCAACATCTGAGATATCTCCTTCATCATATCTTGTTGGGATTTGACGATGGTGTCCCTTAATTCTTGTTGAGTTCACTCAAACTGAACTTTAAGATCGGCTTCAATTTTGCAAAGCTTTCCTCCATTATCCTTGTTTGCAAACGGGTGCGATATAGGTGTGGAATGATTGCAGATTAAACTTTCACTTTCTCCATGGTGACATTTTTTGTAATTAATTTTGATGATTTATTAATGTATGTAATGTATCATGTGTATGTTAATGAGATAATTTAAGGGCACACAATTAATATATAAAATGCAAGGATAAATGCAAAGAAGCATTGATCGACAAACATCATTACTATAAAACTTTCCATAACGGAGATCAATTCTCATTACAACAAGAAAAGAAAATAACTTCCACATAAGGCACAATTGAAACCTAAGTTCCTTCTCCACTAATAACTGGGTTGGCCTTTGCTTATCTTCTGATCAATCTTAAACTTCGAGATTCTTTAACTCGTTATTATGGACTCTTTCTCCTATTAAGAAAGCCTTAAATTTAGACTGTTCTCGAATCAACACTTCATGTGAAAATGTCATGAATATGCAAAATAGGATAAGACAAATAAATGGGTTAGCAATAGATATACTAAGAAATTGAATAAATAAAGCAAATAAAAAACACCAAAGCATATTCCTAATACCATGGATTCTAGTTTGTTATGGTTATCCGCATGGCTCCAATTAGGTGGGCTTTCTAGATTCTCATGCATGTGGGTTCGGTTCTATACAAGGGTACCCGAACCTATCTTATCACCTATAAGGTAACAAGAATGCCAATTCTGGCCCATTACAAGCTTTCGAACTGGATTCGGTTCGATGGAAAGCACAACCTAGTGACGTGGAGGGTTGCTCACGTGTCAAAGGCGTGGATTCTGAAAGTGAATTACCGACCCGTGGAGGGTTACTAACGTGGGTATATGGCGTTTCACTCCCACTCAAGGGACAGAGCTTGGGTATAGAGCTTGATGATCATGATGCAACACATGTCGGTGATGTTGTAAAAACCACCAATTATCAAAGCTCATTCAATCAAAGTCACATCTTCAAGAAAGAACAACCTGATTAAAGTTAATTTAAATTTCAATAATGTCCATCATTAAAAGCAACAAATATTTTCTTGGCTTAACCCTCTTTTTGTTTTGTAAAAACAAAATAGTCCCTAGCGGAGTCGCCATGTTGTAGCGACCTTTTTCCTTTTGAAAATTGGAGAAATTGAAATTTCTAAAAGGGGATGTAGTTCAATTTTCCTTTTGATTTTTTGGGAAAATATTTAAAGAAGTGCGGAAGTCCTTTGAAAATCTGTATTTTTTAAATAAAGGCTTGGAGCCGCCACCGGGCCACTTTGGTAGGCCAGACACCATAAAACTAGAGATCCATTCGAAAATAGGTTCGAGAGTTGGTTACGACTAGGGAAAGGTTAGCACCCCATCACGCCCGAAAATCTGTACCAAAATATATGTTACTTTTAATCCATGGAAATTGTTGAAATTTACATTAAATTAAATTAAATGTTCTTAATTGAATATAAACCTTAATTAAATGGGATTTATCAAATTGGTGGATCGGAATTAATTTGAAATTTAATTAATAAGGATGACATAAATCCGAACCACATATTAAACCAACATTGAATAAGACAGACTGCCGTGTTAATTCATGGTTCGAATTAAGTGCACCACCTTTATGCATGATACAAGCAATTAATCATGATGTTATGATCTATCAACTTTTAACCCAAATTAATATTCACCTTTGACGGTAAGAATTAATTCAAATATTTAGCCAACATCCATTGAGCCTGGACTGTTACGCCACAAATATCAAAATTAATGAATACCTCATTTTTAGGGTTTAAGTTAATTAATTACCATGTCCAATTAGAATATTAAGGATAATATGAATGACAATGATAAATGCATGAGCTAAACACGAATAAAGGTGAATCAAGTAAACAAATGTGAAAATTAAAAAGGCACTAGTCATGGGACCGGATTTGAACAGAAACAAAGTAAAAAGCGATAAACACGATAAATATCTGGAAAGGACCAGATCGAACATAAAATAGAAGTGCAAAGTAATTATAGAAATTAAATGAGGAATTTTAAATTGCGTCAAAATAAATGCGGGAAAATTAAAATGAGGAAATTAAATTGTCCGGAAAAAAGGCCTGATTTAACGAAAAATAAAATGGCGAAAAAGTAAAATGCAAGAAATTAAAAATCTATATTATAAAAATAATACTATGATACATAATAATAGATATATACTATGTATAATGCAAATATAGTATATAATATATATAGGTATTATATGATGTAATATACTATTTAGCATATATAAATTATATATTATATAATATGTACTATAATCAAATATAATATATACTATAATATGTTATAATCTAAGTAATATAAAACCATAATATATATATATAATATACTATGTCTAATAAATATACATAATATATGTTATAAAGTCAAATGAAAGAGGACGAAATTGTAACGTTTGGAAAAGATCCGAGGACCGCGGAAGAGATTCTTAAAGGGTGGAAGGATTTAATGAACTAATAAACTCATTTTCAAGGCCGGATATAAATACCGAATAATATAAACAACTTTCATTTCTCCTTTATTTTCGAAAACATATCAAAAAACCTTTATGAAATCCTCTGAAGCGTTCTTCTGAGTTCATGAAAAACTCATGAACGCCGCCGTGATTCCTGGAATTTGGCAGCCTTTTCGCTGTACACCGCCACATCGATCGCTGATCGACAACGACCGGCGATCTCGAAAATAAACCCAAAAGCCTCATTTTCCTTTGTAAAACCCAAATCCAACCTCATATTTTGAAAATAAAGTGCCCTTTTGCCTAGATCTAAGAAAAAACTGAGCCAAAAATCCTTTTCTTTTTTTAAAACAAACTCAGATTTTTTTAAAACCCGGAATCTTCAAACCCTAATCAACTTCAAATGAGAAGTCGAAAAGGTTAAGTCTTAAAGGTGCCAATCATTGGTGGCACCGTCTTCAACCACCAAGCAAGGCGGCAACCCGAGACCAAAAGGTATAAACCCTAATTCTCTTTATTTTTTTAAATTTGAAAATATAAAGAAAAGAAAATTGAATACCTTAAAAGGATTTCTCCTCCTTTTGTATTGATCAGAATCTTCTCTTACATCTGTGTTGGTTCGGTTATATAGCACCAAAAATTACATGTTTTTACATATATGAAATATACATGAAAATCTGCCATGGGTTGCTTTTCTACATTTTGGCCATATTCAAATGCTAGTATGAAATTGTCTCTGAAATGGTTCTAACGTTTGGTGTTGCTTTTGTTTGTTTCTTTGCATACGCGGTTGCTGGAGAGGAAGGGACCAACTCTGAAGGTTGAGGAGTGGCACGGTGGTTTGCAACAATGGACAGATCAACAGGTCGCGTGCTGGAGCCAAACGCGTGAGGGGAGCTGAAACGCCATGGGCAGCTGTATGGTCAGGCGTGTGGACCCGTGATGGAGCTCAAGGGGTATTCATGGTCAGATCTGGATCGCTCGATTATCCCAAATCGAATGGTTGGTGTTCAGCTATGCAAGGAATGATAAAGGGGCAGATTATGGTTTCCAATGATTGGTTAGGGTTTGTGTTAATATTATTGGGCTATAATCGGGCCATGTATCATATATGCATAGTGAATTTTTTGGGGTTTTCAGTGTAAGTGGACTCTTATAATAATAATAATAATGGGCCGTTATAATGTATTAAATTTGAGGCTTTTTATTTTATCCAACATAGTTTTTACTTTTTGATTAATAATAATAATAAGAATAATAATAAAGTAATAAGAATACTACTATTAATAATAAATAATAAAAAGAAGAACAACATATAACATCTAATATACTATTAATGATACTAATGTTAATAATATTTTGGGGTTTTTTAATTGGATGATAACCAAACATGATAACGAATAGCATTATATATATATATCACTAATATGTAATAATAAAACATAAGACTAACAATACTTAATTATAATAAACAAATAATACTAGTAATATTTTTTGTTTCTTTTAGCTTTAATGATACATACTTAATGAAATAGGCAGAGTAGATAAACAAAGCCCTTTATTGCAAAAAAAAATATAAAAAGTGTTGACACCCTGTATAAAATTAGTGTTTACACTTCCTCGGTCTGAAAGGCATTACCTTGTAACAGAACGTACCCTACATGGTTACAAAAGTGGTTTTTCCATGTCTTTGGGGTGCATTTTAACCTCATTATATCCAGAAAAGCCATCCATGAATGAGAACCAAGCATTCCCGGGAGTGTTGTCAACTAACGTATCAATGTGGGGCAAGGGGAAGTTGTCCTTGGGACTTGCCCTGTTAAGGTCCTTATAATCCACCCGCATGAGGACCTTCTCATCCATTTTTGGTACTGGCACTATGTTGGCTACCCATTCCGGGTATTCGGAAACCTTCAAGAACCCTGCCTTGAACTATTTTTGTACTTCTTCCCTGACTTTTAGCAACATGTCTGTTCTCATCCTCCGGAGCTTTTGCTGGACAGGCTTGCATTCTAGCCTTATAGGGAGTTTGTGTACCACGATATCTGTGTTCAGTCCTAGCATATCCTAAAACGTCCATGCAAACACATCCCTAAATTCTAGAAGTAGTTCCACCAAATCCTTCTTAACCTTTGGCGATAGGGTATTGCCGATGTTTACCTCTTTCCTTTCTTCGTTGGTCCCCAAATTCAAAATCTCTACTTTTTGATGTGGCTAGATTTGCTTTTCCTCACTTGCCATTAGCCTTAACAACTCATCTAAGACCTCGTCATCTTCCTCCTCGATCTCTGCCAAACATGTAGGTCGCTCGAAATCTACCTCAGGATTAGGTTTCAAATCATTCATACAGTTTATATTAAGGGGCTTGCACGAGTTTGAAAGTATGCATTGGGAATGGAAAGGAATATCTTTTGATATGAAAGAATAAACAAATAAAAAGTGAATGGAATGAATGTTATGTTTGCCATTTGAGAAGGGGATGTGCAAAACGTTCATTTTATTAAAAGCATATAGAAAGTGACATAGTTGCCCTTTTACAAAGGATGCACATTACTTTTGGGCCAAAAGTAACGCTGTTGTTCTGGGTATTACTTTGATTTAGACCTAAAAACTACAAGCATGTCCACGTACGTCCAATTGTTGAACTCTTCACCTAGGAAGCATAGGCGGATCTTGGCCAAAGGCTGGACAATCTTGTCACCCTCATCGATCACATTCACTTCCATCTCCTCCAAAGCTTCACAGGTTAGTTCTCCACATAGGCATCTCTCACCTTCTCAAATTGCCTCTTGGACTTCCATCTCAGTGTCCCTTAATCTGCCAAACTTGAAAATATGCTCGAAGTCCTTATAAGTAATGGGAGCCCAGGGAATATCCTCCCCTCTGAATCAGGCCTTCCTTTGTTCTTGCCTTTTCCATTCTTGTTTCCTTTGTAGGAAACTGGGCCTATAGCCAAGCCCAAAATGGTCGCTCTTATGGATGATGCTTGCACGTTGGAGGCGTCATTCCAAAGTCTTCCCTAAGCCTTTTTCTTTCCTTGCTCCCCTTCTTAGGGTATCGAATACCACCATCTTGGCGCAATTGGATAGCTTAGGCCAAGGGATCCGACTCCTTTCGGCGATGAAGGTAGCGTTAACAAACTCTAAGGCCCTAAAAGCACATTCTACTGCCTCTTCATCGGTCAAGATATATGGTGCGTCAGAATTCACCAAAGCCATGATGTCTTGCTCGATATTGACCGTGACCAGCTTCCCTTTAATAAAAACTTCAATTTTTGGTGTAGCAAAGACGAGACTGGACCGGTTGAATGTATCCATGGCCTTCCCAATAGACAATTATAGGATGGCCGGATGTCCATGACCACAAAATCGATGATGTACTCACTAGAACCAATAAGTAGGGGTACTTTGATCTTCCCAACCATATCTCGTTGGGTCCCATCAAATGGTTGTACCATATTTTGACAGGGCTTCATGTGCGAAATGTTGATTGGCAGACGTTGTAGAGTAACCAAAGGCATAACGTTTAAAATAGAGCCATTGTCAATCAGCACTCCCGGTAACACATGCCCCTTAAAATGGGTAGTGATGTTTAGGGCCTTGGTGATCCCCCTACCTTCCGCCAGTATCTCATTGTCACTAAAGGTGATGTAATTGTTAGCGGTGATATGGTCGATGATTCTATCCAAGTTCCCAACCAAAATATCACTTGTAACGAAAGTCTGATTTAGAACCTTGTTGCGATGCTTTTCTAAGTTCAGCAGGAGATCAAGTACCAGAATCCAAGCTGGCTATTTTCAAATTTGTTCCACGACGTTGTACTCGCTGTGCCTCAAGAATCTCAAAATTTTCTAAGCTTGAGTCTCTGTGATCAGTTCCTTGATCTTTGGAGGTGGATCTTTTCTGAATATCTTCTTAGGTTCGGCCTCGATTTCTTTACTTTCTTATTTTTGTTCTTTCGTTGCTTTGGGTGCTTCAGGATTGTAGCACCGTCCACTTCTTATGAAATACCCTACACTATTTACCCCTTCGAGATTCGGTTCTACGGGCCCTTCAGAGCGGGTTTTGTCCTCGTCATTACCTTCACACCTTCTTGTGAGCTGGAGGTTTCAGGTGTCAAAATGTTTGTGGTATACCTCTATGGAACCAAATATGTATCCTTGAAAGGAAAGGATATCAGGGCAGAATTTATGACCTTAGGGGCCACCTTAGGGGCACTCTCCTCGACTGGCTTGAAGCTAAGGACAAGCGGTCTTCTTGCGCTGTACTTGGCATCTTGATTCTCTGATGCACAGACTTCAAACTTCTTCATTCCTCATTCTTTCTTAAAAAACTCAATTTTTTGTTGTCCATCATGTTCTGAACTAATTGGCGGAACTCCTCACAATCTTGTATCTCATGATCCTCTGACTAATGATACTCGTAGTATGGTCTGCAACCATTCTTCACGACTACCATTTCTCGATCGATGAGACACACCATGCACAACTGCTGGAAAACCCATCTCAACGGAGATTGAATCTCAAACACACTCACCTTAGCCTTTCGGGCATACTCTTCTTCAAGAGCATTTACACCTTGCCCCCATGACTCGACAGGGGGTTGTTGGCTGTGCTTAGCTCCCCTAACTACAAGAATTTGGTCTGGATCAAATTCTGAACAAACTTCTTAAATGCCACGCAATTTTTGATTGAATGCTCTAGAACATTGGTGTGGTACTCGTAGTGTGCCTTGGGGTCATACCATGCCGGGTAAGGCGAGTTGAAAGGTGTGACATGATAAGACCGTACTAAATCTACCTTATACAACTGCGAGTAAAGTTCCTTGTAAGATATTAGTAGGGGAGTGAAGGACATATTCTCACTTTCCCTCTTAGGTCCCATGTCTTCTCTCTTGCTGAAGCTTCGGGTATTCCCTATCGCGGCTTGGGGTTGGGATATGGTGAGGTTCTTGACGGCCTATAAGTGTTGTTAACCTCGTGATCCTTCTTCTTGTAGTACTTGCGTGACAATTCTCCCCGTCAATTTTCCACTCTTAATGGCAGCCTCGATGCGCTCGCCGGTTATAACCATTTCTGTGAAATTGCTAATAGGATTGCTTATCAAACGATCATATAACGTCCCTTTTAGCGTGTCCACGAACATCAGAGATATCCTATTTTCACAAAGTAGGGGCTAAACTTGTACTGCTACATCACGCCACCTCTGAGCGTACTCTTGGAGGCTTTCATCATGTTTCTGTTCCATTCATTGCAACAGAAGTCGATTAGGGACCATGTCAGTTATGTGCTTGTACTGGCCGGTGAAAGTTTTGGCGAAATCTTTCCACGACTTGATTTGAGCTCGTGTCAGCTGGTTGTACCACCTCGAGGCAGATCCCACTAGGCTATCTTGAAAGCAGTAAATCAATAGCTTCTCATTGTCTGTGTACGCGTCCATTCTCTGATAAAATATGGCCAAATGTGGAGTGGGGCAAGTCATCCCGTGAAACTTCTCAAATTCTAGGGTCCTAAATTTGTGTGAGATTTGTACATCCGGGACCAAACTAAGCTCTTTAGCGTTTAGTCCATAGGGACCTTCTTCATCTTCCTTTACCTGGAAATTTTCTTTGAGGTCCTTCCGAGCGTCCTCCAACTGCTTTGAGAACTCTGCCTTCAATTGATTTAACTTTTCCAACTCATCAAAATCTGGGATACTATCTCCGACATTTTTAATGTTTCAGAATGTCATGCCCGGCTGAGCTGTGGCAGAGGCATCGGCCTGATAAGGAGAATATACCCCTTGCGGAGGTGAAGGGTTGATAAAGAGAGGGTTCTTAAAGATTGGGGCATACGAGCGATCCCCCGAGTCTTGGGTTGGGTTCTCGACAACACCTTTTCCTCTTAGATTGCACTGTATCATTTGAGATATCTCCTTTATCATGTCTTGTTGGGACTTGAAGATGATGTCCCTCAGTTCTTACTGAGCCCGTTCCAAATGGCTTCTAAGATCAGCTTCTAACTTTGCAAAGATTTCTTCCATTATCCTTTTTTGTAATCGAGAGCGATATGGGCGTGGAATGATTGTAATTTAAGGAATCAAAATGCTCTCTGAAATGAGAAGTGCATGAATGCAAAGAGTGACATTGAGTTCGGCAAATATCATCATTAAACATCTGACACTAATAGAAACATTGTTTCATTATAATAACCAAAGAAAACCCGCTACGTATATGTTCCTAAGCTAGCATCTAGGTTGATGATTTCCCTCAAGATCCAAACAATCCTTTCTCCCTCCTCGGATTCATCGCTAGAAACTGTAACTTTCGAGCGACCTCTTGCATCTAAGTCATCAAATGTGCCAATTCTTTGTAACACCCTATTTTTGCTAAAAAAAGGGGGAAAATGAATTGGGCTATTGATTGTGGGAATCGAACCCACAACCTTAGGATACTTTGGCTAGTGAACCAGCCAACTAAGCTAAATAGCTCTTGGGTTTAAGTCTCCCCGAATTTTATTTGAATCTTCTCAATCTTGTTACCTAGGATAATTATTATCCCAATCTACCTTTCCACCTACCAAAAATCAATGCCTCATATCCAATCTACCATATTTTTCTCCCTAGACTCTCCTGCCAGCCATATATTGCCGCCGCTCGATCTCTCCCACCGCCACGCAGTGCACGTCACTACCGCCGTTCGCTGTTGGTTTTGGGTCAAAGGTTCGATGGAACCCTTGTTTTACCGTTTGGTTTTTGGCATTTTCCGTTGTCGTTGCCATCCTCTTGTCGCATCATCGCCACCCTCGAGTTCCTTGCACTGGCGCAATCAAAACCCAGTCGGCCAATCTTTCATCCGACTCCAGCGAGGGCTTTGTTGGTGCTATGCAAGTTTCTGGCCATTTTTGAACTTTTGGGGTAAATTCCAGTCACATTATGTCTTGTTTGGCTATATAATAGGTTCCATGTGATTCTGGGTTTAACGATCTCTTGTTTTTCGGCAGAAACAACAAAAAAGGGTGTCTTCGGCGACTTTTCTGGCGATCGCCGGTGACCGTCCAGCAGTTCGATATTTGGGTAAGTGAATCGGTCCAACCCGGTTAAACCGGTTTGGCCCGAACCGGTCTGGACCAATAACCCGAGTCTACTCAGTGAGTCAACTCGTCCGAGTTAATACAGTGAGTCAACTCAGTTGACCAGTTGACTGATGATGTCAGCAGTCAATGCTAACGTCAGCGTTGACCATTGACCAAAAAGTTAACTTTTCTGAAAACCCTTATTTTTTGTTTTTTAACGTCCTGAGTCTGTTTCTGAAGTCCATTTCGTGAAATTCTAACCTGAAAGCCTCCAAATCTAACCTTGAATCTGAGCCTGTGTTTGTGTTAAATTTTAGTTTAAGAGCAATGTGAATGAGGACTGATTAAGAGTATTATTTTACTGAAGGTATTCAAATATCTTCGTATCCGAGATGTTGAGGACACCAAATTTGGGTTCAAGGGTGTTCGAATGTCGTCTCAAGGGTCGGCTGATATAGTAAGGATTCAAGGTAATACTTTACTACCTTCTGTGTGCTTTTTGGAATATGTTGGAAATTGGTTAATGCATGAGCAATTTTATCAACCATTTGATCACCATTGCTTATTTCCAAATTTGTATTGTCAACGGTAAAACGATAATAAACTAGTTAACACCGACCGACTCGAATATGAAATTGATGACTGGTAAGGAAATCCAAGTTCAATGAATAATTAGTAAGGCAGTTAATCTCCAAACCCGATTAATGGTGTAAAAGGATTCAACAACATAAGTATTTGGATATGAACTTCGAAATTACCCTTGAGATATAATAATGACTAAAATACCCCTAGAAATAAAAGTGATCCTGAGATTTACACTAGATCTGGTAGGACAACTGATTCATCTGAAAACTTCAAAAAGATTACTTGGAACGTTACAGTAAAAAGACTTGGACCTTCGAGATTGTACAGTACATGGTTTGCTAGAATTCTGAATAAATCTCCAAAGATAAATTTACGAAAAAATATATGTATGCCTAAATTAATCAATGTGGCGTAAAAGACTGACTTGATTATAAATGACTAAAAAGGATGGGAAATATTGTTAAGACTGAATTGGTAGGAATGACCGTAATGACCAAAATACTGAAATATCCTCGGGCATAATTATCAATTGACCGAAACATTGGATATACCCTCGAGATCTGGAACGAATGAAATGTCAGAATGACTAAAAGGCTCTAAATAATTGAAACACCTTCGGGCATCAAAGTGTCTGAAATACCCTCGAATGCTAAATGACTAAAAATACCTCTAACTTGGAATAATAAATCCCAATAGTGACAAACAAATGTAATGGCTCTAAAAGTGGTAATAAACGACTCGTGTCTATTGGTCATTTTTGATACTAGGGTGATATTGGGAGAATATCATATGGATGCTATGAACTGAGTTCGGGTGCAATGCACATGCTCAAATGCTTAGAAAAGTACCGCTTGATTACCTGTCCGATTTCTCGTACTACATTTAGTGGTTGGTGGGTGAAGGCGAACTATTTTGTTATCCAATGTAATCAGTTTTGAGAAATGAATTCTTAAGGTGTACCTATCCGGTTAAATAATAAGCACTGTGTTGATGGGTTTCGATTAGTTCAAAGGGACTCAAAAACCTGCTGAGCAACTAGAATTCTTGCTCTTGCCTCTAAATAGTGTAAGCGGCGAACCGTAGTCGCTCTAAAGTTGGTATCTGATACACTTGAATTGCCCGTCTAAAACTTGCTATTTGGTCCTTGAATTGTTGAACCTCAACTTCTAACTCTTTAATACGAACCTTCAATGCCTGGTTCTTCGAGCTACTAGCTTCCAACTTCCGGGTTCAACCCTTATGCCTGACGAGAGACTTCTCCAAACACTTTACTTGAGCTTTCAGTGCTTCACTTTGGCATCGTTCCTTCTCAAGCTGCCTTGAGTGAGAGGTCTGTAGATTCTCCATCTCTTGCGTCATAGTGAGCACTTGGTGCATGTGCTTGTAATACTTCATCTCGTAAGTCTTGACATTTGCTTTTTCTTCCTTAAGTCGGAGCTCTAATCCTCTGCTTGGCCCGTCTTCCGTGACTTTCTTTCTCTTGTGTAGCCTTTGCAGTTTTTGAATTTCCTCCTTCTCCAATGTGAGCTCAAGTTCCAACTCATCCTTCCTTCTCTATATGCCTTTAATCTCCCCTTCGAATTTTGTTTTATCTAATTCAAAGTTGAACCTATCTTGATTGGCTCTCTCTTCGAGCTGAATAAACCTCTTTTGTTCCTTTTTGAGCTGTTTCCTCAACAAATCGGCTTCGGTGGGGAGCGTAGCCAACCTTTCTTCAACAGACCTTCTATTATTTAGACCCAACATGGGAATATTCTCGTTGACGTGGTTGAACCACCATACTTCATACTCGGGGGTGACCTCGTAAGGAGCACTCACAATCCTAACCCGTCTCGCATTGTTCCAAGCTGAAAAAGCATTATACACGTTCCCTTGTAGCCTTTTTCAATCTCGTAGTCCATGTTGAACTCGTTCAATCTGGTTGTGGTCGGTAAGAACTGCTTAGAACCATCTTGCCTCAGAACCAAAAAGGGTGCGTAAGCTATATGCCCCCAAAGGCCGAGTAACGGTACCCAAGAGTACTCCCCACATCTATAAAGGATATTCCTTACCGATAACCACGGAGCTCTCCAAACTATGTCCATTGTTCTTCAGATGCCCGAAAACGTCCTTCCAAACCTTTTGGATCTCCCGATCGACCAATCTTCTTTCCGTATTAAGTCTTATAATGGTGAGAACTTGCCATCGAAAATAGGCCTTGAGAAATGGACATCTAACAAAAAGTGACTATAAAGCCAAACGATTAGAAGCCGGGCCATCCTCAGAAATGACTGACCCCCTCCGTGCCCTCTACAAAACCTCAAAGACCAGAAAGTTTCTGCCAAAACCACAGGTACCAGATTGGTCCCTCCACCTAGGCGATCGAACAAATCCAATACTGATGGGTCGATAAGTCCAAAGGCCTTCAGAAAAAACACCAACCCATAGATCAAAAGCGCAAAAAGGTCCCACGGGATGTACTGAAGCTAAGGCCAGAATTCCTTCCCATTTGAGATACTCTCTCTTGTTCCAAGCTGTGATCTGATTGTCGACCCAAGATGACAAAGTGTCTGAGGACCTACCAAGCTTATCCCGAAAGGATTTGTTCTTGCTTGGTTTTGAGTAGACACAGTTCTCGTTGATCTTTTTGCAATTTATGAGGGCTCTATATTCTTCAATTGTCAGGGTCAAATCGGCGTTGCCAACTATGAAAAAACTTTAGGCTAAATTCCAAAACCTCACTAATGCTTGAAGTAGTGACTGATCGACTGGAACATCTAATAAGTATGCAATGTCGCCATACTCGCCTTTGAAAGAGTCTCTTGTCTCAAAATCCCAACTATTCCAAACTGAACTTAATCCGGACACGTCGTTATACTATGTATTCATGAAAGTCTCAACTAACATCACAGACCCAAACCCGACAGAAATATTGTCTCCATCATGGAGCTGTTCTCCTTCTAACCATACTTGTACATCGAAATTCTTCTCATTGTTGGTACGGACCAAATCTCCTATTGATCGAGCCTTTAATTTCAGACTATTTCCAACTCAATATACTCTTCATGATATGACAAAATATGCAAAATAAAAGCAAAAAGGAAAAGAACGGAAAAAAAAAGAAGCGTGTCAATCGCAGGATAAACAATAAATTCAGAAATGAAGAAGGATAAATACAAACAAATTAGGCGAAAAGTGAACACGAAAAGAAAATCCTAAGCACCTAAATTCTAGTTCACTATGGTTATCCGCATGGCTCTAATAGGGGTGGGCTTCCTAGATTCTCACACATGTGGGTTAGTTTTAGACAAGGGTACCCGAACCTATCTTATCACCTACTAAGGTAACAAGAATCCCAATTTTGGCCCATTACAAGCTTACGAATTGGATTCGGTTCGAGGGAAAGCATGACCTAGTGACTCGGAGGGCTGCTCACGTGTCAAAGTCGTGGATTCCAGAAGTTAATTACCGACCTGTGGAGGGCTACTCATGTGGGTATGTGGCGTTTCACTCCCACTCAAGGGATAGAGCTCGGTATAGAGCTTGATGGTCATGATGTAACACATGTCGGTGATTCCTTATAAATTAAATGAGAAATTAACGCAAAACCACCAATTATCAAAGCCCACTTAATGAAAGCGTCACCTTTGAGAAAAAAAAACAAATCTATTAAAGTCCACTTAAATTTCAAAATTTCCATCAATAAGAGTAAAAGTATGATTTTTGGCCTAACTCTCCTTTTGTTTTGTAAAACAAAAAATGTCCGCAGTGGAGTCTCCATGCTGAAGCAACCTCTTTTGTAATTGAAAAATCTTTTTGGTTCCTTTTGGAAAATAAGATGACTTATAGTCACCACTGGTCACTTGGCTAAGGTAGACCAGACACTAGAAAACCAGAGACTTGTGAAATTAGGTTCGGGAGTTGGTTATGTGTGGGGAAGGGTTAGCACCCCTACGACGCCCGAAATTGGTACCAAACCGTAAATTTCTTTTAATCGATGGAAACGTATGAAACTCAAATTAACGTTAATTAAATGTTCTCAATTGTGTATGAGTTATAGTTAAGTGGGCTTAGTCAAATTAGTGGATCTGGATTAATTAAACGTTTAATTAATAAGGGTGACGATACAATGGACCATAGAATAAACCGACATCGAATAAGGCTGACTGTCGTGTAAATTTATGGTTCAAATTCCATACATCACCTTTATGCATGATGCAAGCATTTAAACATGATGATATGGTTTGTCAAATTTTAATTAATGTTTACCTTCAGATGGTAGGGATTAATTCAAATATTTGGTCAACATCCATTGAGCCAGGACTGTTACGACACAAATATCAGAATTAATGAATACCTCCTTTTTATGGTTTAAGTTAGTTAATTTCCACGCCTAATTATAAAACTAAAGGTCATATGGATGACAATTGGGAATGTATGGAAAAGTAGGGCTTGAAAATTAAAACCCTAGGCCCACTAAAGTCTTATCCTAAAAGGCCCAAATTATGCAAATTTAATTAATGATCTAATTATTAGCTAGGTCAATCTAATATTAGCCCTAAATTAATTACCCCTAAAAAGAACTCCTAATGATTTACAAATTCTTGAGCGATAATTAATTTGACTAATTTTAAACTATTATCTCAATAAGCCAAGGACTCTATTTAAAGTGAGTCAAATTAATTAAATCGTGATTTGAATTAAGTGTCCACTATGCTTTGTCAATTTTAACCTAAGGAGTAATTAAGAAGTGATCAGCTAGTTTAACAAATTTAACATTTATCCCAATAAGCAAGGGATAAATTTAAATTTATCAAATCAATTCGAACCTAATGTCTAACTACGGCTCTAAAAATCTAATCCTAAATTTAATTTAATTTAATTAATTTAAAGATTATGCCCCAATAAGCCGAGTGCACACTTTAGATTAATTAGATTAAATTACCCTAAACTATCCTAAAAGGTCCAAAAACTAAAATTTCAATTAATCTAAAGAGCCTATATTTAGTTTAATTAATCTAAACACACACCCTATTAAGCCAAAGGTATGCTTTAAATTAATTAAATTCTAAGGACTTAGTATCTAAAATAGAACAAATAACATGAAAATAAACTATACATTCAAGGGGATAATAAAATGTATCTAACATGCGAAGTATATACAAAGTGTATCAAATCCACCATATAGTAATATTTACAAGTAGTATCACATGACAAATCACATATTATATAGGTATTATAAACATATATCATACATGCTACACATTATATTTACAACTATATATTATATACTAATGATGTATATCATATATATCATATATAAACTAGGTACATAAATAAAAAATCCATATACATTAAACATAAAACCTATACTTTATCAGACATATGTCGTATTAATATAATGTATACACACCATATTCGCATTAAGCATATACATGTCATTGCAAAAAAACTAACAAATAAAATAGAGGACTGAAATAGAAAGAAAGCAAATTACAGTACTGAAATTAAAACATGTATGAAAAGAAAGGCGATATGAAAAGGATTTTGAAAACCAAAGGCCTACTACAAAGATTTTACAAAAACGGGAGGACCGTAGGCGTAATTATCAAAGGCGGAATGGCTGCGGGCGATATTTCAAAAGGGTTGAGGTACCTAAAAAGGAATTATCCCATTTTTAAATGAGGGATAAAACCTAAATTTTTACTGAAACTGAAATTTTTTTCAAATGTTTCTCCAAAAATCGAAAACACTCCCTATTTTTCTTTGGGATTCAGATGAACACCGCCATGGTGTTCATCCTCGATGCCACGAATCCCAAAACTGGCCACTTTTCTACCGCTTCATCATCGGCGACCGGAAAATCATAGCCACCGCCAAAACAACTCCTTTTGCCTCCCTAATTTCAAATCTGAGCCTTGATTTTTTTAAAAACCGTCTACCCCTCAAATCTGTAAAACCCGAAGCAAAAACCCTTCTTTTTCTTGCCTAACACACCCTAAGATTTTGAATCCCCAAACCCATGAAGACGAAACGACCACAACAACGGTGTTGTTCCTTGGCAGCACCCACCTCAGTCGTCCCTACGGCATCGACCGAAGACCGAAGAAGGTACAAAAACCTCTTGTTCCCTTTTTTGCATTCGAAAATATAAAGTAAAAGATGGATATACCTCTGAAGGTTCTTTGATTTGTATTGCTTGATCTGGAAATTTTCCCATGGTTCCAAACTAGATTTTACAATGATTGAGGCTTTGTTTATATAGCCCCTTAAGTTTACAAATTTTTGAAACAAAAAAAGTACCTAAACTCTATTGGTTGATCCGAGCTCATGTAACTCTTAGCGGATGTTGGCTCTGACTCTATTACATGTAATTGGTTAATGAATTTGTTTTTTTCTTTTTTTTTCTTTTGTCTGCACGCTACTTGCTATTTTTGATATTTAATTCGCTATGATTTTGATGGGTTGCATGTTGTTTGTGCTTGATCGAGGAGGAGACATCGGCTAGACACAGCAAACGACATGAAGGAGCTGAGGGGTCAAACATGAACCGCACGCGCGCGTGGGGAGCCGAAGAGATAGGCGCATGAAGAGCTGAAAAGACGGGCGCGTGAGCGCATGGAGGCTCTAGAATCTTCCCCGCCTTGGTCTCGGGCCGTAAAATTTTCCCTAGATCTAACGGATGGGAGCCAATTACGCAAATTATAGATAGCAGATTAGGGGTTATAGGCTTGGGCCCTTATCGGGCCAAAATGTATTTGTATTATTTTTTTGGGCTTATCATTTTAATTGTAAATGGACTGGACTCCTTTTTTATATATATGTGGGCCTTCATTTATTTAAGTTTAATAATCTTTTTTTTTTTTTACTTATCTTTCTTTAATTTCTATTTTAAAATAGGCAAAATTACCTAAGTATGGTTCTCCAAAAAAAATTTCAACAATGCGGTCCCTTCAAGTTTATTTCCAACAATAGTAATAAGCAAATAGTAGCCCTTGCCTTTGTCCGGGGCAGACTCTTGTTTCTTGGTAGGGCAAGAGGAGGCGCCAACATCAGTATTTGTTCATTTTTTAATAACAATATAGCAATAATATAATAACATAACAATAGTAATAACAATAATATTTACAGCTTTTTTAATGGATAATAACATAATATCAGAAAGTATTACATATATATATATACACAATTGTAATAAGCGAATAGTAGCCCTTTTTTGGTGTTTCCTCGAGTTTTCATTCATAAGCTATGTAGATAGATAAAGTAGATACACAAAACCCGTTATTGCAAAATATAAAATACAAAAGTGGGTTATCGCCCTGAATAAAATTAGTGATTATAGTCCCCAATACAAAAAAAAATTAAAAAGAAACATAAAAACAAATCAAGGAAACACAAAATATACAAATGCATAATATGAAAACTAAAATAAACTAAAATAATAAAAGAAAAGAAAAACTAACCAATAGAGTTATTGGGTGGTGCTTCCCAGATGATGATGCCCTTGCCTTTGTTCGGGGTAGACTCTTGTTTCATGGCAGGGCGAGAGGAGGAGCCAACATCAGTATCTGGTCGTTGTCTTCGATGGGTGGTGGTGGGTGCAAGGGTTGTTGCTGGTTCATTCTTTATCGTGTGAACATTCAAGAGTATCCATCCAAAAGGCGGTTTGAGGGTTTTGTCCCCTTTCAGTCCGACACTCCAACCTCTTAACAGAATGTTGTAATAAGGCGTGGAAAGGGTAATTCCCTGATATGATGCTAGGACATGACTTGTTCCATGATGGCCCCATAAATGAGTTCGTAGGGCTCTATTGGCCGTCCATGGGGGATGGAATAGAGGAGCAACATTCGACGACGAAGAATGTAGTCAGATTTTTGGTGGGTAGAAACCTTGTATTTTCCCAAGTAGTCCCTGCAAGACAAAGGTCCTGCAGGACTCTGGTATCTATTTTGGCGGTGGTGATAGTAACAAACCCAAACATGTAGTCTGTCTGACAGCTTCAAATTGTAATGACGGGCAATGAGTTGTGGGGTAAACTCCACCTTCATCCCTTTGACGAACACCCAATCATCACTATGCTGCCAAAATGAGTGTAAAACTCTTTGACCTAGTCAACGTTTATCTCCCCTGGTTGTTTGGAGAAGGTCGCCCATCCATGTGGTTGTATCATGGCTTTTTCCTCACCGTCGAAGAGGATGGTGTAGCGGTCAGATCATGCCAACCCCTCTTCTATTATCAAGTTATGAGTTTGAAAGGAGGTGTACCGTTGTTTGAATGGTGCAGAATGGAGTCGGTTTCGGAGGGTAATTGGAAGTTCTGCAGATGATTCGGAGTCGAAGTCGGAGGAAGACTGTTGAAATAATGGAGACGAAGAGGGACTCAGACTTTTCCTTGATTGTTCCATTATAAGAGTAGGGCTGTATTTGAGGAGATGTGGTTGAGGTTTTCACAAGAATAGAGGTGGTTGCTCTGGTAGATGATCGACTTTTGGTTTAATAAAGGGAAACTTAGGGAAGAAGGATATGGATGGTTGCGGAGGCAAAAGGTTGTGATAGCGATTGAAGGCAATCAACATTCAATGCTGATTGTTTTGGTTAGCGGGAAATTGGAAGTAGGTGACGTATGTTTGGGGTCGCGACGTGTGGAAAAGTTATAGGTTACGGTGGAGGGTAATAATGTTTTTTCCAAATGGATCCTGAACCTAAACCTCGGCCCGTATGCAATCAGTCCACATCCTCATGCCTTTTGAGAATATTCAACCATTTGTCTCTTCCTTGTAATAATTTCCAAAACACATAAACACTAAATAAAACCTTAAACTAAGTAATTAAGGAAATTGTAGATAATAAAAACAGAAATTAAAAATGCATAAAAGTAAAGAAAATGATTGGATGTATTAGACATCGAATAGTGTGATTAAAGATTTGTCACGTAGGACCGGTGCTCCCTTGTAGACCTTCAACCATTGTCTTTTGACCTTGAGGATTGAGCCATCTTTGAGATCTTTGATGTCCATAACACCATGTGGGTAGGCTTTAACAACTTATAATGGGCCAGACCAACGAGATTTCAACTTGCCAGGGAAGAGCTTCAAGCGAGAATTATAGAGCAGAATAGTTTGACCCTCAAAAAATTGTTAGGGCAGTAACTTAGAATCATGCCATCCTTTTGTCTTTTCCTTGTAGATTTTGACATTCTCATAAGCATTCGGATGATGCTCGTCTAACTCATTTAGTTCTAACAATTTTTCTCCATAGCCAATTGACAATCCATGTAATTCTTCTTGATGGCCAAAAAAGCTTTGTGCTCTAGTTCAACCGGTAAGTGATAGGCTTTACCATAGAAAAGGAGATAAGGTGGCATGCCTAATGGAGTTTTGAACACAGTTAGATAGGCCCAAAGGGCTTCATTCAGCTTTAGAGACTAGTCTCTTTGATTGGGTTTTACCATCTTCTCAAGGATTTGCTTGATTTCTCAATTAAATACTTCAACTTATCCATTATTTTGTGGGTGATATATTGTTGCTATCTTATGGTGGACTCCATATCATCGTAGTGCCTTGGTAATCAACTTATTTTCGAAGTGTTTACCTTCATCGCTGATGATAGCTCGAGGGACTCCAAAGCAAGTGAAGATATTCTTGTGCAAGAATCTCAAGACAGTGTTTGCATCATTCTTAGTTGTAGCAATTGCTTTCCCCAATTTGGACACATAATCTAACATGAGTAAGATGTGTAATTGTCCCTTGGAGGATGAGAAAGGCCCTGTGAAGTCAATGCCCCAAACGTCGAAGAGTTCAACTTCCAGGATGACTTGCATGGGAAGTTTATTGCATTGAGATGTGTTTCCTGTCCTCTGACATCTATCACACGCCTTGTAATATGCATGGGCATCTTGTAACAAGGTTGGCCAATAAAATTCAGATTGTAGAACCTTTGCAGTAGTCCTTTGACCTCTAAAGTGTCCTCCACACAGGGTATAGTGACAATAGTATAAGATATCGTCTTGTTCCTCCTCAAGAACAAATCCACAAATCATTTGATCAGTGCATTGCTTGAAAAGATAAGGCTCATCCTAGTAATAATAGTGTGTATGTCACATCCCGAAAACTGGCCTAGTCAGAAGTAGGTTCCAGTGATCAGAAATTTTGAATTCTATGTGTTAAACATTTGTAATGATTAACCTTTGTACCCCTCTTGTATAATGAAGTTATATTTTGGTCCTATTTGAGTGAATGAACTCCCTTGTATGAAATTCAAAACCAAATTGCAAATTTGAGCTAGGCGTATCGATACGGTCAAGCTAGTATCGATTCGGTCCAATAGCCAATAACTAACTTACCTATTTTAGCATGGGCGAATCAATACGGCCATGAGGGTATCGATACAGGTCCCCTAATTCGAATCTGTTTAAGGCTCACTTGGAGAAGAATTGAAGCAAGGTGCTTACTCACCTCTTTGCTTGGCCTTCCCCATGTAAAAGTCATCAGAAAAGATGACTAATGCTAAGGGTAAAGGGATGACAAGATGGGTGGTTTTGGGTTGAGCAAACCCTTGCTTAAGGTAAATGCTTTCATTGGCCAAACAGTAGGTAGGCAATGATTAAGGGATTAATTGGGTTTAAAATGAATAAGTGAAAAGAGAAGCTTTCATCCTCCTACTTTGAACTCCCAGTAAATCAAACTTTACTTTTTGTTTCCAAAAGAAGCACACACCTCCATTTCTAGCATCAACCTCCAAGCTAAGCTAGCACCTCGGTGTAATCTTTGATCTTCGTTCGAATCCGATATACTGTTTGAAAGCCTACAACTCGGTGAGTAAAATCGCTATATCGATTTGTTGATTCCATCATTTGTTAAGGTTTAATTTCGAAAGTAGGTTTTCTATTCTCAAAAGGGAAACCCATGAACTAGGAAGTTAATCTCGGTATTCTGGTGTTGCCTACAAGTTTTAGTAAGCTTGAAATATGTTTCTGAATCTTTAGATCGAATTCTAATGTAGCTTCTAATTTTGTGCTAGCTCAAATAGTGGAGAAGGATCCCTTTTCATCTCCAAAGGATCCCTTTAGATCGATATTCCGATTCTGATACGTTATGGCCTACGGGCATAAAGGTAAGTAATATAATGAAATATGTGTAACCTTGGACATTTGTGAGTTTTGGATAAAATTGGCATGCCATAAGGTTATTTGAGCTCGTATAAGTAAGGGATTGGACTACGGTTCGGGGCTACGGCCTATATGTGGGGGAGATAAGGATGGATTGTGTAAGGGACTATCCGAAGCTACGGCTCAAGGCCATGGATTGTGTAAGGAATCCATGTATCCACTTGTTACATTGCCCAAGGGAATTTAATCGTGTATAAGCTTCATTATAATTATTTCCAATTATGATAAATGGCCTAAGCATGAGACCTCGTGATTAAAAGAATACGATTATGATAATTAAGTATGCCAACATGACATTCATGTTCATAGCATGCCATTTATGTATTCTCATTACTTATGTTGTTATGACTACCTCAGTAGGCTATGTAAGCCTAACATATGTGTGTCTCATGCATTTCAGGATCCTAAAGCTTTTCGGACACCGATCGTGTAATTTGCGGTTGCAAGTCACTCCCACTACCGTATGTATGTCTACTTCTGTTTCTGAATTCCTAGTAAGATGGCATAAGGTTTAGATGTGTTGTAATGACTTATTTTGATGTGGTTGTGTAAGCCTAATAGTAACTAGGTATGATATGAGTATAATGGTATGTTCGGAAATGGTTAAATATACTAAAATGAGCTTAAGAGCCCTATTTGGTAAAATCGTAGTAAACGAATTCGAAATGCCTTGAAATTTGAAACACGATTAGAAATACTGTTTTTATGGTTACTGGTAAAATTTGAATAATGTTTGGGCGAGTAAATCGAATAAAAACCAGCAAAAATCTGTCATTATAGGTCATGAGGTATCGATACGGGTGATGGCGTATCGATACGACCCTTGCATAATTGGTCTGGTCAACATTGGTCAAACAGGGCGTATCAATACGGTTTAGGCGTATCGGTACGAATTTTGGTAACTAGAATTTGGTTTGAAAAATGGTATCGATACGGTCTTATAGTGTATCGATACGGGGACAGCGCAGTCAACTAGTATCGATACGGGCTTAGTTGTATCGGTACAGGCTTGATATCCTTGAATTTGGAAATCTGAAATTAGGTCGATACGACCCTTAGGGTATCAATACCGCGTTAGTTAAATCTGTTATAAGGCATAAAAACAAAACTTGGACAGTTTACATATTGGCCACTAATTACTATACGGACTAATTGATTCGATTAACGATATCCGATAGTAACAAAACTTCACAGATTAATAATTGATAAGTTTAATTACAAGTTGGCAATAAAGAATTTGGATTAGTATTGTTAATTTATGAAATTTGCAATTTAGTCTCTAAGTTTGTAAAAGTTTAAAATTGACTCCATGTTGGGTCAGTAATTGATAATTAGGTTCACCAAGCCTTAAATGTGAATATTAGAACTTCCAAATAATTTTTCGACTCCGATTAAGCTTCTGATTTCTGAATATGTTTTCTAATAATGTTTTTCGACCCGGTTATTTACCAGATCGGGAAGGGGTGTTATAGTGTATCATGTCAAAAAACTTTCATTCCCTGGCTGCTAAGATAATAAGGGAAAATACCACTCAGAAGAAAGTTAGCAATGTCAACGTACCATGGCAAAGTCATAGCCTTTAAAAGTTTCTTATCGGGGAATTCTTCCTTAATATCACATAGTAACATCAGTATCACATGCACTTTCAAGCCTAGAGAGATAGTCGACAACCTGATTTTTAGTACATTTTCTATCAACTACCTCGATGTCAAATTCTTGTAGTAATAATATCCATCTAATAAGTCTAGGTTTGACATCATTTTTAATTACTATATATTTAATGGCACAATTATCAGTGTGCACAATAACCTTAGTCCCTGTTAGATATGACCTAAATTTATCAAATGCAAATACTACTGCAAGTAATTCTTTTTCAATGGTAGTGTAGTTTACTTATACCTCATTAAGTGTACGACTAGCATAATATATGACATGAAAAACCTTGTTTCTGCGCTGACCTAGAACAACTCCAACAACGTAGTCGCTAGAATCACACATAAGCCCAAATGGTTATGACCATTCAAGGGGCACTACAACCGGTGTAGAAATAAGTTTTTTTCTTAAGGCTTCGAACGTTGAATGAAATTGGTCATCAAACTCGAACACTCTATTTTGTTCCAGTAATAAACACAATGGATAAAAGATTTTGGGAAAGTCCTTGATGAATCTCTTGTAAAACCCAGCATGGCCAAGGAAGCTTCTAATGGCTTTAACGTTGGCTGGCGGTGGAAGCTTCTCTATAACTTCAATTTTAGCTTTATCCACCTCGATGCCTTTGTCCGAAATATGGTGACCTAGAACAATGCCTTAAATAAGAATATTAGAACTTTTGAATAAATTTCCGACTGATTAAGCTTTCAGTTTCTGAATATATTTTTCGATAACGTTTTCTGACCCGGTTCTCTACCAGACCGGGAAGGGAGTGTTACATTTGTGGTATTAGAGCCTAGGTTTAGTCGACTCTAGGACTAAACTGAAGCCCATTACGAGTCCGTATGTACTTATGCCACCTTGGAGTTATTTGTATATGTTATACGTGACTTACAGCTTACACGATTCAATCTTTTTGTATAATTAGTTTTGAAAATGTCTGCGCCTACTAATAGACGCATTGTTAATGAAACAAATCTTGGCTCCTCCTCAACACTGGGGGATAATTTGAGGGTCAAAGCTAGGGTTGAACAAGTTGGGAAGAATGACCCACCTCATCCCCATTTGATGTTTGTAGCTCAATAGGAGTATCTTATGTTAATGGCCGATATGATTAAGCAAGTAGTTTTGTCTCTCCGGCATGAACCACTTTCTCAGCCTGCCGAAATCACTCAGTCTATTTCTCAAGCCCCTATCGACAAGCTCAAACAATATCCAATTTATACATTCATTGGCCAAGACTTGGATAATCGCGAGATCGCAGAATACTGGTTGGAGAATACGCTCAAAGTTCTGAATAAGCAAATGAAGTGCCTTGAGGAGCACAAGCTAGAATGTTCCTTGGCCTTGATCGCTAAAGACGCCCAAAGCTGGTGGGATACTGTGACGTTCACCGTGCCCGAACACTGAATTATGTGGGACTTCTTCCTTCAGGAGTTTTGTAAGAAGTACATCAATGACTATTATATCACTGAAAGGCGTAAGAGATTCCTCCATCTAAGACAAGGGGAAGACCCGCGGAACAGTACATCCATGACTTTTGCAAATATGCAAGATATGGTACCGTGATCATCAACACAAAGAAGGGGAAGTATCGGATGTTCATAGACAGCCTGTGTGATAAATTACGTCCCCTCTTTGTTGCTTTAGAGATAGAGGACTTTCAAACCCTGGTCAACCGAGCCATCACTACTAAAGCCTTCTAGAAGGCTTATGAAAGAAGAAAGGGGAACCAAGCCCGGTCCAAAAAGAGATTCTGAGATGATTCCAAACCTCTTATACCTCGGAAAAAGGATAGACAGTGGGATCAAAAGAATGCTACCTTCCATCAGCTACCTAGGTTGGGTTATGTGCCACAGTTCCAGTCTATGAGAACATCTATTGCTCGTACAGCTTCCGTCGATAGTACGAGTGGTTTCGTGAAGGGTTCCCAAATTCCTTTATGCAACTTCTGTCAGAGGAGGCACCCTGGATAGTGTCGTAGATAATTTGGATCATGCTATCTCTACGGTGAATCTGGCCACTTCATCAGGCAGTGTTCGCAGAATCCAAATGCCCCTACTACCGTGGCTTCTCAGAATAATCCTAGTAAGGGAAGAGGAGCAAGCAGATGCAGTCTGGATCAGCGGGGAGACCTTGCAACACCAATGCCCCTCCAGCTAGTCATGACCCCCAGACTTCAGCCTTGATGAACCATGTTCAGGGTCGTGAGCAGGAGGATGCCCTGATGTGATTGCAGGTATGGTGGAATTATGTTCTGACCTTGTTTATGCGTTAGTAGATCCAGGCTCTATGCATTTTTTCATAAGTAAACCTTTGATAGAAAAGTATGCCTTAGACTCCGTACCTGTTGCTTCCAAGATTGTTATTTCTAACCCACTAGGTGATAGTGTGGTTATTCGGTTGATCTGTAAAGCTTGCCCATAAGGATCCAAGGGATCCATTTCTGGCCAACTTGATGGCATTACCCTTTCGGGAATTCGATCTCATTCTAGGTCTTAACTGGCTAGCTAAACATCAAGCCTGGGTGGACTGTTCTAAGAAGAAGTTATATAGCTGTGGACTCGGTAGGAGGGTATAACCTTGATAAAATCCAAACCCGAGCCTAAGAAGACTCTTATGTGTGCCATGAGGTCTAAAAAAGATTTAAAACTCGAAGAGGTAACAGTTGTGAAAGAGTTCTCCGATGTGTTTTTCGATGAACTTTTGGGACTCCTCCCACTCGAGAAGTGGAATTCGGGATAAAAGTACAACCTGGGACTACTCTAGTCTCTATTACTCTGTATAGAATGACCCCAGTGGAGTTAAGAGAACTAAAGGCCCAAATCCAAGACCTTTTTGGATAAAGGATTCATCCGACCTAGTTCCTCACCCTCGGGAGCACCAGTGTTGTTTGTTAAGAAGAAATAGATCGATGCGCCTATGCATTGACTATCGTCAGTTAAACAAGGTGACAATCAGGAACAAGTACCCGTTGCCTAGGATCGATGACCTCTTTGATCAATTGAAAGATGCTCCTGTCTTCTCATAGATAGACCTTCCATCCAGGTATTATCAAATGCTGGTGAAGGAGTCTGATGTTCCAAAGACTGTCTTCCGAACTAGATATGACCACTATGAATTTTTAGTAATGCCATTTGGGCTTATGAATGCAACTGCAACCTTCATGGATTTGATGAACCATGTGTTCTGACCTTACCTAGATAAGTTTGTGATGGTGATCATAGATGAAATTCTAATCTATTTGAAAGACGCTGCTACTCATGAAGAACATCTTCGGATTGTGCTTTAGACTCTCCGAGAGAAACAATTATATGCCAAATTCAGCATATGTGAATTCTGGCTATCCGAAATGTCCTTTCTAGGCCATGTGATCTCTTTTGTGGGGATTCAAGTTGACCCAAAGAAGAATCAAGCAATCCTTGATTGGATTCCCCTGAAGAATGTTGGAGAAGTTCATTGTTTTCTAGGCCTTGCAGGCTACTACCGTAGATTTGTTCAAGGGTTCTCATTGATTGCTGTACCCTTGACGAAGCTTCTCTGTAAGGAAACTCCCTTTGTATGGACAGTGGATCAACAAAGGTGTTTTGATCGGCTTAAGTAAGTCCTTACTCATGCTCATGTTTTGGTGCAACCCGAGTCGGGTAAAGACTTCACTGTGTACAGTGATGCATCCCACCTGGGATTAGGTTGTGTTCTGATGCAAGAAGGCAAAGTTATAGATTATGCTTCACATCAACTTAAACCTCACGAGTTAAACTATCCGACCCACGAGCTGGAGTTAGCCGTAGTTGTGTTTGGTTTGAAGATTTGGTGGCACTACCTCTATGGTGAGAAGTGTTACTTGTACACTGATCACAAGAGCCTAAAGTATCTCCTAGCTCAGAAATAATTAAACCTTCGTCATCATCGTTGGTTGGATCTTTTGAAAGACTACGACTTGGTTATTGATTACCTTCCCGGTAAAGCGAATGTTGTGGCTGACGCTTTAAGTCGGAAGCCCACTCCCTCTTTGAAATGCCTGAGTGCTCATTTCTGACTCAAGAAGCATGGCAAGTTGTTGGACGAACTGAGAGTTCAGTCAACTATTGTGTCTCAAATTAAAGCACTCTAAGAATCTGATGAGGAGTTGTGACCTCTCATTGCTAAGGTTAGGGACAGTTCAAATCTTGACTTTACTATGAACTTCGAAGGTTTGTTGTGTTTCCGAAACTGTATCTGTGTGCCCGATGATGATGATCTTCAGAATCAAATCCTAAGTGAAGCTCATTCTAGTCCTTTCTCTATTTATTTGGGAGCTATCAAAATGTATAAGGACTTAAAAGAGTTATATTGGTGGTTTGGTATGAAGAATGAAGTTATGGATTTTGTGGCTAGGTGCTTGACTTGCCAACGAGTCAAAGTAGAACACAAGGTGCCGACTGATTTTTTTCAACCTATCGAGCTTCTATAGTGGAAATGAGAGCGTATTACGATGGACTTTGTAAGTGGTTTGCCAATGACTCCGAAGAAGAATGATGATATCTGTGTTGTGGTGGACCGATTCACCAAATATGTTAATTTCCTTCCAGTAAAAATGGATTTTAGTTTGCCTAAGCTCGCGGAGTTATACATCCATGAAGTCATTCGTTTACACAGAGTCATAGTATCCATTATCTCTGATCGTGACCCTCGATTCGTAGCACGATTTTTGAAGACTCTACATGAGGCTTTGGGAACTCAAATACACCTAAGCACTACTTTCCATCCTTAAACCGATGGCCAATCCAAAAGGTTATACAGGTAACTCTAAATCTTCCTTTGAATCGTGTGCATAAATGTTTTGTACCAATTCCAATTCTTCCTTGTAGATTCTGAAAGATATGCTCCAGGCTTGTGTCATCAACTTTGGGGATATATGGGAGAAAACCCTACCCTTGGTCGAATTTGCTTACAATAACAGTCATCAAGCCTCGTTTCAAATAGCTCCATATGAAGCTCTCTATGGAAGGAGATATAGGACTCCTCTTTGTTGGACCAAACTCGGTGAAGGCACGGTGTTAGGCCCTGATTTACTTTGGGAAACCGAAGAAGGGGTGACTATCATCTGTGATCGGCTCAAAGCAGCATTCAACCGACAAAAGGTTTATGCTGATCTAAAAAGAAGGGACATTCAGTACGAAGTTGGTGAGAAAGTCTTCCTCAAAGTGTCTCCATGGAAGAAGATCCTTTGTTTTAGCAAAAAGGGGAAGCTAAGTCCTCGTTTCATTGGCCCATTCGAAGTGATCAAAAGAGTTGGACCTGTTACCTACTGATTAGCTATCCCCAAAGAGTTAACCAGATTCTTAATGTTTTCCACGTATCTATGCTACAAAAGTACCAGTCGGATCTTTCCCACATGATTGAACTGGAATCGGTGGAGATTCAATCCAATTTGACGTACGAGGAAGAACCTATGCAGATCCTCGCACGATAAGTCAAGAAACATCGTAACAAGTTTTTGCCTTTAGTCAAAGTCCTTTGGAGAAGCAACTTGGTTGAAAAGGCAACATGGGAACCGAAACAAACCATGCGAAAGCAGTATCCACACCTTTTTACTTGATGTGAAAATTTAAGGACGAATTTTCTTAAGGGGAGAGTTGTCACATCCCAAAAACTGGCCTAGTCGAAAGTAGGTTCCGGTGATCAAAAATTTTGAATTCGATGTGTTAAACGTTTGTAATGATTCACCTTTGTACCCCTCTTGTATAATGAAGTTACATTTTAGTCCTATTTTAGTGAATGAACTCCCTTGTATGAAATTTAAAGCCAAATTGCAAATTTCGAGCTAGGCATATCAATATGGTCAAGCCAATATCGATACAATCCATCTGCCAATAACTAACTTACCTGTTTTAGTGTGGGTGTATCGATACATCCATGAGAGTATCGATCCGGGTCCCTTGTTTTGAATCTATTTAAGGCTCAATTGGAGAGGAATTGAAGCAAGGTGCTTACTTACCTCCTTGCTTGGCCTTCCCCACGTGAAAGTCATTAGAAAAGATAACTAATGCTAAGGGTAAAGGGATGACAAGATGGGTGGTCTTGGGTTGAGCAAACCCTTGTTTAAGGGAAATGCTTTCATTGGCCAAATAGAAGGTAGGCAATGATTAAGAGATTAATTGGGTTTAAAATGAATAAGTGAAAAGAGAAGCTTTCATCCTCCTACTTTGAACTCCCGGTAAATCAAACTTTCATTTTTGCTTCCAAAAGAAGCACACACCTTCATTTCTATCATCAACCTCCAAGCTAAGCTAGCACCTTGGTGCAATCTTGATCTTCGTTCGGATCTGATATACCATTTGAAAGCCTACAACTCGGTGAGTAAAATCCCTATATCGATTTGTTGATTCCATTATTTGTTGAGGTTTAATTTGGAAAGTAGGTTTTCTATGTTCAAAAGGGAAACCCATGAACTAAGAAGTTAATCTCGATATTCCGGTGTTGCCTACAAGTTTTAGTAAGCTTGAAATATGTTTCTGAATCTTTAGATCGAATTCTAATGTAACTTCTAATTTTGCGCTAGCTCAAATAGTGGAGAAGGATCCTTTGTCATCTCCAAAGGAAGCTAGGAACAACGGAGTTGTAATCCGTGAACCTCGTAATCAAGGTGAGTGTAGTCGTGTCAAGGGATTGACATGGAGCCAACCCGTTGCAATTGATTTGTGATTTTCATGTTAATATGTATCTTGCTAAAGGCTCAAGTAGAGCAATGTTCATGTGGATGCTAAAGGTGAGCATGGTAAGCTTTTGATATGGTTGATGTTCTATATGCCAACATATGATAATCGAGACATGTTACATGTGAAATTGTTATAAGAAAAACATGATATGATATGCTAAAGTTGATATGAATATGTTATGATGAGATACATATATGATATGATCCATTATATGGAGCTAAGGCTCAATTCCGATTCCAATACGTTATGGCTTACGGGCATAAAGGTAATTAATATAAAGAAATATGTGTAACCTTGGACATTTGTGAGTTTTGGATACAATTGGCATGCCATAGGTTATTTGAGCTCGTATAAGTATGGGATTGGACTACGGTACGGGGCTACGACCTATATGTGGGGAAGATAAGGATAGATTGTGTAAGGGACTATTCGGAGCTACGGCTCAAGGCCACAACCTATTTTCCGTTATATGTGGCTACAACCTATTTTTTGATATATGTGTGGTGTATAGGGGAATCCGTGTATCCACTTGTTACATTGTCCAAGGGAATTTAATTGTGTATAAGCTTCATTATGATTATGTACAATTATGATAAATAGCCTAAGCATGAGACCTCGTGATTAAAAGAATACGATTATGATAATTAAGTATGCCAATATGCCATTCATCTTCATAGCATGCCATTTACGTATTGTCATTGCTTATGTTGTTATGACTACCTCACTAGGCTAGGTAAGCCTAACATATGTGTGTCTCATGCATTTCAGTATCCTAAAGCTTTCCGGACATCGATTGTGTAATTTGCGGTTGCATGTTACTCCCACAACCGTATGTATGTCTACTTCTGTTTCCGAACTCCTAGTAAGATGGCATAAGGTTTAGATGTGTTGTAATGACTTATTTTGATGTGGCTGTGTAAGCCTAATAGTAACTAGGTATGATATGAGTATAATGGTATGTTCGAAAATGGCTAAATATACTAAATGAGCTTAAGAGCCTTATTTGGTAAAATCGTAGTAAACAAATTCCAAATGCCTTGAAATTTGACACATGATTAGAAATACTGTTTCTAAGGTTACTAATAGAATTTGAATAACATTTGGGGTGAGTAAATCAAATAAAAACTAGCAAAAATTTGTCATTACAGGTAAGAGGGTATTGATACGGGTGATTGCTTATCGATACGACCCTTGCATAATTGGTCTGGTCAACATTGGTCAAACAGGGCGTATCGATACGGTTTGGGCGTATCGGTATGAATTTTGGTCACTAAAATTTGGTTGAAAAATGGTATCGATATGGTCTTACAACGTATCGATACAGGGTCAACCGATATCTATACGAGCTTAGATGTATCGGTACGGGCTTGACATCCTTGAATCTGGAAATCTAAAATTAGGCTTAGCGTATCGATACGACCCTTAGGGTATCGATACGGTGTTAGTTAAATCTGTTATAAGGCATAAAAACAGAATTTGGACAATTTACATATTGGCCACTAATTACTATACGAACTAATTGATTAGGTTAACGATATTTGATAGTAACGAAACTTCACAGATTAATAATTGGTAAGTTTAATTACAAGTTGGTAATAAAGAATTTGGATTAGGATCGTTAATTTATGAAATTTGCAATTTAGTCCCTAAGTTTGTAAAAGTTTAAAATTGACCCCATATTGAGTCAGTAATTGATAATTAGGTTCATCAAGCCTTAAATAAGAATATTAAAACTTTCATCATGCTTGGCTTTGAGGCGGTAGTGGAAGCTCCATGGTCGTGGAGGTCTTCCTTAACAATCTACAACGGCTCCGAAGTGGCAGGAGTGGCAACAGATGACGCATGGGTAGTATGCATTGCGGCAGGTTTCTCTTGAATTTTTTCCTCAAATTCTGGCGGTGTTTCTATCTTGGTAGACTCAACTTGAATTGGCAAAACTGGGAACGTGGCATCAGAGTGTATTGGAGTATGAACTGAACGAGGACTGGCTGGCATGTCATCACTGGAAAATATATCAATAGGGAACTCAAGGAAGGTTGGCAATACACTTGGGGACATTCTTTCAAGTGTATCCTTGATGGCAATGTCCCCGGCATGAGCATAATGCCAGATCTTGAGATTTTGCCCCTCAGCTTTCTCTAATTTTTTAGAGAATGATCTCTTGGTGTTGGTAGATCTGGGAAAGCATTGCAACAAAACTAGCTGGCATGGCAGCGTCAGGCTCTGCCTTCGGCACCTTGGGCTTGGGCGTTGGCTCTTTTGCCTTTCCCTTGCATTTGAGCATAATGATTGTTGTTCTCTTGATCCTTTTGGCTTTATTTGTATCAAGCTTGGGCACACCATGTTGCATGCAAATGTTAGAAATTAACAAAGGGAAAAACAAACTGCCATTACCTTTTTTAGCACATTTATAGGTTCTCGATGATGAGCCGACCAAAATTAATTTTGCGGCCCATAATGATGGAGTGAAGTAGTGCTAGCCTATTTTTTGAGAAACTTTCATTGTGGGTAGTTGGCATTAGGTTCACCTTGAGAAAATGATTCCACCCCCTCGGCTGCAATTTTAAAGCCAACCGCTTGACTGTCCAGTGTCCCTTCGATGACACAATCTATACAGTGCTAGGCTTACACAAATCTGTCAGCAGTTTTTTCCTCTTGGCAACGTTCATGGAGTCAGCAAACTCCTGATGTTCATCCTCGACACTATCCAACGCAAACATGGTATTGATGTACCCTTCATCAAAAAGCGTACACGTACCTTAAATCATCAAAAATGGTGAATCTTTTGTGGCGAGATGGGCGTAGAATTCTCGAACGATGTTGGAGTAAACTTCTCCCTTCTGTTGGCATAAAAGCTCCCACTTGTGCTTACTTACCACGGACATGAACTTTGGGGTAAATCTCAAGTTTGGCTCATCCTTGATCTCAAAGTTTTTCTCGTAACAAAACCATCTCAAAGTAAAGTTTTCTTCATATTTCTTGCGGATCTCCTCATTGAAAAAGATCTTGAACAGAACCGATGATGAAGCCACGTAAACAAGTTATGGGCTTGAACGATTATGAAAAAGAAAGAAAAAGAAAAGTGAATCTTTGGCTTCTTTCTTGATAAAGAAAAGAAAGATAAAAGTGAAAAGGTTTTGATCTTTGAAACGGCTAGGGGTTTAAAAAGATGAAGTGTAAAAGGTTGAGTGTTTTAAGTGGGGTTATTAAAGTAGCCGATTTAAGAGGGGATAATGATGGTTCTTTGTGTGTTTGGGGAAAATAAAAAGGGATGATGTGATAAGGGTTTAAGTGATAGGGCGACAAAGTGAAGTGATAAGGTGAAGTAATTAGGTTGAAATTTAAATTTCAACTTATCACTTGAGCGGCTAGGGTAAAACTCAAAGGAAAATTTTCACTTTTCATGGGCCAAGTTTTATCAAGCCTTGGGCGGCTAGGGCAAATCTTGTTCTCCAAAATTTCACCTGCCTCATGCCAAGCCTTTTCTTTAGCATTCTGTCTGGCACAAAAACCTGCACTTACTCAACAAAAAACCTTTCAACGCAGCAAAAGGGAAAATAAAAAATTTAAAGAAAAATAATTAAATGAAAAATATTGAAAAAGAAAAATATCTAACCTAATATTTACAAAAAGTACACATTGCTGATGATGATCACATAATCTCTTCCAAGAGGATAACCTCCTTGGCATTCTTTTGAGTACCTTCCAAATAGTGTTTCAATCGTTGGCCGTTTACCTTGATGATCGCTGTCGACTTCAAATCTTTAATATCCACTACTCCATAGGCATATGGCTTCACAACTTCAAAGGGGCCCGACCATCTATAATTGAGCTTACCTGGAAACAATTTTATCCTTGAGTTAAATAGCAAAACACATTGGCCTACCTCAAATTGCCTTTGCAATATCCTTTTGCCATGCCAACATTTTGAACTTTCCTTGTAGAGTCAGGCATTCTCATAGGCGTGTGCTCTAAATTCCTCTAACTCATTGAGGTCTAATAACCTCTTTTCTCTAACATTCCCCATGCCATATCAAGCGTTTTGATTGCCCAATATGCACGGTGCTCCAACTCCATTGGTAAGTGGCATGCTTTTCCAAAAATAAGTCTAAATGGTGAAGTTCCCAATAGAGTTTTAAAAGAAGTCCTATAAGCTCACAAGGAGTCATCTAGTCTCAAGGACCAATCCTTCCTTGTTGTATTTATAGTCTTATCTAAAATGTTCTTGATCTCTTTATTTGAAATCTCTACTTGACCATTTGTTTGGGGATGGTATGCCATGGCAATCCTCTGCTGAATTCCATATCTGCACAAAGCTTTAGAGATTAGATTGCATTTAAAATGGGTACCCTCATCATGAATAATTACTCGGGGGCACCAAATAGAGTAAAAATGTGTTTGTACAAGAACTTGGCAATAGCCTTGGCATTGTTCGTTGGCAAAGCAACAACTCCAACCCATTTTGAAACGTAGTCAACAGCCACAAGGATATATAGGTTACCAAATGATGGATGAAATGGACACATGAAGTCTAATTCCCATACATCAAATAAATCCACTGGCATAATGTTTTGGAACGATAATTGGTGTCTTCTAGAGATATTTCCTGTCCACTAGCATTGATCACATACCTTGGCAAAGTTATGGGCATCTTTGTATAGTGTGGACCAAAAGAATCCTGACTGCAACACCTTGGCAATAGTTTCCATCCCGGCAAAGTGACCTCCATATGGTCCTACATGACATAACTGTAATATATTCTGCTGCTCATCCTCTGGCACACACTTTCTTATCACTTGGTCAGCACACTGTATGAACAATACTGGCTTGTCTAAATAATAGTGCCTAACTTTTCGCAGGAAACTTTTCTTGGCATTATAAGTTAGATCTGGTGGTAGAATATTGCTTACCAGGTAGTTGGCTATGTTAACGTACCATGGCATGGCATTGACCACAAGCAAATATTCATCTGGAAATTCATCTCTTATGGTAGTGGTCTTACCATTTTCAAGGTGATGCTCTAGGCGTGATACGTGGTCAGCTACTAAGTTTTCACTACCCTTCTTGTCTCGGATCTCGAGATCAAATTCTTGTAGCAGGAGCATCCATCGAATAAATATGGGCTTGGCATCCTTCTTTTCCAAGAGGTATTTCAATGTCGAATGATCTGTATACACCACAACTTTGTTACCAACTAAATAAGATCTAAATTTATCAAATGCAAATGCAACCGCGTGAAATTCTTTTTCAATAGTGGTTTAATTTAGTTGTGCTTCATTCAATGTTTGGCTGGTATAGTAATTGGTATGAAAAACTTTGCCACACCACTGTCCCAACACTACTCTGACGACATAATCGTTGGCATCGCACATGAGCTCAAATGGCTCATTCTAGTCTGGTGCCACGACTATAGGGGCATTATCAACTTCTCCTTAAGTTCCTAAAACACTCTTAAACAAGAATAATCAAATGCAAAAGCGGCATTTTGTTCTAAAAGCAAGCATAAAGGTTTAGAAATTTTAGAAAAATCTTTGATGAAACGTCGGTAAAAACCTGCATGTCCCAAAAAACTTCTTATACCTTTTACACTTGTAGGAAGTGGCAATTGCTTGATTACCTCCACTTTTGCTTTGTCAACCTCTAATCCTTTCTTGGTCACCTTGTGCCCTAGAACAATTCACTCCTTCATCATGAAGTGACATTTTCCCCAGTTCAAGACTAGGTTTGTCTCAATGCATCTCCTCAAAAATTGCTCCAAACTCTAAATACATTATTCAAAGGTTTTTCTGAACACTGAGAAATCATCCATAAATACTTCCAAGTTATGTTCAATCATGTCGAAAAAATGGACATCATGCAATGTTGAAACGTTGTCGGGGCATTACACAACCCGAATGACATTCTTCTGAAGGCAAATATCCCATATGGACACATAAATGTGGTCTTCTCCTGATTTTCCAAAGCTATGGAAATCTGATTATATCCTAAATAACCATCTATGAAGCAATATAATGCCTTAGCTGTCAATCTGTCCAACATTTGATCAATAAAGGGAAATGGAAAATGATCTTTCTTGGTGGCATTGTTCACCTTCCTATAATCTATGCACACTCTCCATCCAGTAACAGTCCTAGAATGGATTAACTCATTATTGCTATTTTGAACAACGGTCATGCCACTTTTCTTTTGAACGCATTGCACCAGGCTGACCCATGAGCTATCAGAGATGGGATAGATTATCCCAGCATTCGGCCACTTGATAATCTCTTTTTTAACAACCTCTTTCATGCTCTAATTCAGACTTCTCTAGCCTTCAATTGTTTTGCCATGATATTTCTCCAAGATGATTTTGTGCATGCATATGGTTGAGCATATACCTCGGATCAACCAAAGGCCATCCTAGCGCTTACTTGTAATTGATTAGAATTTCCAGTAATCTTTCCTCCTGATTATTAGTAAGATCAACAACAATGATCACTGGCAAGGTTGAGTGTTTACCTAAGTAGGCATACTTGAGATGGTCTGGCAATGATTTTAGTTCCAACTCAGGTGACTCTTTAATGGATGGTTTAGGTCCCACGATCTCTCTGTCAGCCAACTCCAATGGCTTTGGCCGTCCAAAATAACTTACCTCTTCTAAAGTTGTTCCTTCAGTGTCCTCACTTGTTTCTTCTTCATTGTCTCGTTCGTTGGCATCATCATCTATGTCTTGGCACAGTTGTGCCACTCCATTTTAAAAATAGACTTAATCATTTCATTAGCTTGCCATTTCTCAAATTCATATGTGCATTTAAGAGCTTGAAACACATTAAACTTAACATGTTGATTATTCATGCGCATAGTTAATTCACCTTTATGAACATCAATCAAAGCTCTACATGTGGCAAGGAATGGTCTGCCCAATATAATTGGGACATACATATGCCTCATAATCTTAAATGATAAAATCAGCTGAGAATATGAATTTGTCTTCCTTTACTAAAACATCCTCAATCTTACCCTTAGGATGTGCAAAAGATCAAACTTCCAACTGAAGTGTTACCATGGTAGGCCTTGCTTCTATGCCAAAATTTCTGAAAGTAGACATTGACATCAAGTTGATGCTGGCTCCCAAGTCACACAGTGTCTTACCCATAAATCTATTGCCAATGGTACAGAGAATAGTAAAACTTCTCAGATATTTCAGCTTTGGTAGTAACCGATTGAGTATCATTGCATTGCATCCTCAGTGACAACTACAGTCCCAAAATCACCCAGCTTCTTTTTTTTTGGATAAGAAGTCCTTCATGAATTTAATAATTGGGTATCTGCTCGAGTGTTTCCCCCAATGGTAGAATGATTTGCAATTGTTTAAGTACTTCTAAAAGCCTTAAATTTTTGATCTTGCTTGTGTTTTTGTAGTCTTTTTGGAAACGGTGAAGGTGGATAAGCATATGATGGCTCTACCGGTTTTGCCAAAGTTTTGCTGGCATCTGACTGAGGTCTAGCATCAGACTGTGGTCTAGCATCGCTTATGTACGCTTCTTTCTTCTATGTTTCTTTTGGTTCATCTACTGGTCTTTTATTCTCCTCCTAGCAACTATTTTGCTGCTTGACAGATGTCTCAGCCTCACATTGCTTGCCACTCCAAAGAGTTACAACTTTGCATTGTTCATTGCAGTTTTGCCTGGCATCCTCTGTATCACTTGGCAAAGCTCCCTGGGTCTATTGCTGAGTGCACTAGCAATCTTTCCAATATGTACCTCTAAATTTCACATAGATGCTGCCAAACTCTGGACAGTTGCATCATTCCTCTCCATGTATTTTGTCAAAGTCCCTTGGTTGTTCCTTTGCCCTGCATAAAAATTGTTTTTGTGCCCGTTGTGGCATGGCATTTTGGTTGACCCCTGGCATGGCATTGTTGTTACGTTGGGCATTGTATTGATGTTGGACATTGTTGTTCTGTTGTTGGGCAGTGTTTTGGATGCCCCCTTGATTTCCCCAAGCTAAATTTGGGTGTTGTCTCCATCCTGCATTGTAAATATTGGAATTTGGATTATAATTACGATTAAAATTGCCAACAAAATTTATTGACTCACGGTTGGCAGGGCAATCTTCTTTGTAATGGTCCTCTCCACATATCATACAGAATGGGTCTAATGCCTTAACTTCTTAGACCTTACTACTCTTTTACAAAGTTCTCACCATGTTAGTAAGATTGGAAATCTTAGCGTGGATGGATGCGAGTTCATATATCTGTAATTTCCCACCGGTTTTAGTTCCAGCCCTAAGTCTGGTAGTAGGATATTCAAAATCATTGATTAAAATCCTCTCAAGGATGCCAACTGCCTCTATATAGTTTTTGTCAAGCAATAAACCAATTTCTAAAGCGTTAACAACTGTTCTAGCTTGTACATTGAGTCCATTATAGAAGGTCTCCATCTGGGTCCATTTTTGGAATCCATGCGTGGGGCACCTCCTCAACAGGTCTTTATATCTCTTCGAGGCATCATATAGGGTCTCATCATTAACTTGCCTAAATGTGATGATCTCACTCCTCAACTTGGCAGTGAGTTTAGGTGGCTGGAATCGTAGCAAAAAATTCTGGCATAGATCTCCCCATGAGGTGACAGAACCAGGTGGGAAGAAATTAGCAACGTTTTTGCTCTATCTCTCAAGGAAAATGTAAACAACTTCAACTTCATTGTATCCTCTGATACTCTAGGCTGCTGAAATAGCTGGCAAACCTCCATGAATTGCTTCAAGTGTTGCCTCGGATCTCCAGCAGGTGTTCCATCAAATTGTCCTACATTCAAAAGCATTTGTATCATTACCAGTTTGAATTCAAAATTAGGTGTATTTACCTTGGGACCAATCATTCCTAGCATCAAAATGTTGATGTTTGGTGCCGAGTGTTCTCTAATAGGTCTCTCTTCCTTCACATTAACGGCTGGGGCAACAGGAGATGGTGGTATCCCATTGTTATTTGGTGGATTCTCCTTATTGTTTAACACACCATTTCCTCCATTGTCTTGTTGAGCCATCTCTCGAACTTTTTTCTTTAACCTTCGCAGGGTTCTTTCAATTTTCGGATCGTATGACCAATCTTCCACCACATGGTAATTTCTAGTCATACATCGGGAAAAACTAAGAAATAAAATAAAAATCAAAAACAAAAGAAAGACAAGTAAAAAATTAAAAATAATAAATTCTATCGTAATCCCCGGCAACGGTGCCAAAAACTTGTCTATTATGCTAATGCTTTGCACAAGGGTAGAAAATGCAATGGAAATATATAAGAATAATGCCAAGTAGAGTCCTTTGTGTGCAAGTATACACGGTCAGCAAGTAATATAGTAGTAACTTGAGTATCGAATCTACAAGGATTAGCCAAGAATTTGACTGCTTCAATTTTACTTGTCAAGGAAAAATGTTGGTTTGATTTAAAGTGGTTTTAGAAAGCGATATATAGAAATGGAAAGAAAGTAAAACAACGTTGGCAAGAGGAGTTTTCATATGATTGATGAGCATTGGCAAGGGATGCCTGGTTTTCACGCTATTCATGCCAACCTTAATAATGTTCTGCCTTGGAATTATTGTCGAGCAGATTCAAAGATGGCATTGCCTCTGTCAATGGCAATGCCCAAAATTAACCATGTTAAACCCCTATATGTCTATATTAAAGTTTTACATTAATTAATTTGATTAAGTTCCAATCTATAGTCATAAGGGGTAGATTCACTTCAGAAGTAAGCTCATCTACTTGAACATCTTCTTTCGAAGCTTCTCTCCTTAGTACCTGGAAACGGTCGTTGCCCCTTAAGTCTGTTAAGATATTGAGGTGCAAAAAGCAAACAATGCTAGCGGTCGCTTGGCAAAGAATTTAATAAAAACTGAAAAACATGCTAGATAGGGAAACAATGCCAAGGCATTTGATTTATTAAAAACTAAACATAAAACCAGTGTTAAACGCAAACATCCCCCACCAACTGTAAAAGTTTAGTTCATGGTGGGGTATCCATCCAAAAACCTTCATTGTATCTCAACATCATCATTATTTAAAATAAAAATAACTAAAACAAAGAGAATGGGCTAGAAGGGGGTCCGTCGATGCAACCCTTCAATGGCTCCAAGCTTTCGGTCAAGTTGATTGAACCACATCACTCCTCGGTGCAGCCTTTCTTTCAATCCGGTCTCCTTTCTCTCTTTGGATCAATGGTTGATCCTCTTTATATAGATAAGTACGGGACGCCTAGGATAAGCCTTAAAATTTAAAATTTGAATGCGCAAGGGATAAGGGATGTGATCATCTTATCAAAAATTAGAATCCTAGGGCTAACGTGTACATGGTCCAACGGCTACCTGACCGGGCATTAGATACCTCTTCTATGCTAGTTGAGCTTTGGTAAATTTTGCTCTATCGCTGCCAATAACAACTCGACATTCTCTCTAGTATTCCTTCCTTCTGCGCTACTCTACTCCACCAAGCCTGTAATAATGCCAACAATGCAACCCTTCACAATGGCATAAACACAATTCCCCAACTCTTTATGCAATTGCATGAATTTAACAACTAAATGAAACTAAATGTTCTCAAAGGCAAGCAAAGACATTGTAAAATAAGCATGAAAAGCAGTACTTTTGAGGACTTAACACTAAGTTAGTGGTTGTAAACCTTATTAGAAGGTTCAACCACTATAAATCCTCGTGTCTCTATTTTTTATCTTTCCAATTCACCCTCTCTTGGCCAAATCACTTTGATTGATCATCCCAAAAATTGGTATCAGAGCCTAGCTCATTTGAAGGATTAATATCCCCTTGAGATGATACAAAGGTGATTTAATCAACTAGAAGTCAAGCCATGGCTTCCAGTTTCGGCAACAACCTCTACGAGTCTCAATCCATCACCAAACTGCCTTATTTCAATGAGGATAACTATCCCGATTGGAAGAATCGCATGAGGCTCTTCATCAAATCCAACGACTACCTCCTATGTGATGTAGTGGAAGATGGACCAATAATACCAATAAAGAGAGAAGGTGACCGGTTGATCCCAAAGTCCAAGCTAGAGATGATTGATGAAGATCAGAGGAGATTACAAGTCAATGATAAAGATATGCACATGCTCTTTTGTGCGCTTGGTGTTAACCTTGTAAAAAAGATATATTTCATTCCTTTTTATTTATGTTATTGTTTGGTTTAAAGCTCATTTCATTGCATATAGTTGCATTTAGTTCATATAGTTGCATATGATGGTGTTTGTTAGCTTACTTTTATATATTTATAAAACTGGTGCTGCTTTGAGAGAAAAGGGCTTGTTTTGGTGTGGTGATGTGCATGTTAGTTAAGGATAAAACTGCTTGGGGAAGGAAATTATGCTGCAAGATTTTGGATGGCATTTTTGGGTCACAAAGGACAAAAAGTGAAGATATCTTGTAGCCCCCACAAGTGAATTCCAGCAGTTAGTTGTGCCCCATACATGAAGGGAATCTTTTCCTAGGGCACATAAAGAATTAAGGACACAAAACCTTAGTAGCCCCCACTATATAAATAATAGGACACTCACATTTATGGGGGAGCTTTTATGAGATAAGAAAGAGAAAAGTAAGAGGAAGCCACTCTTCTTCTTCTTCTTCTCCTTCATCAGGTCTTTCATTGTTGAAGCTCCAAGGGACGATCTTGATGGCCTTTGAGAGAAGCATCAAGCTTGAGGTGGTTCATTGTTGCGTGATGTAAGCGCAACGCAAACGGTGCAAGTATACACGTCGCAAGTAATAAAGTGATATGTATCAAGTATCATCTCCACAAGAATTGGCTTGGGCCACTTTGCTTAATTTATTACACTATAAAAGAAATAATATTGAAGGTGATAAATTTCAAGTAAAATAAACTAAATAGAATAAAGTAAATAGAAAGGAGTAATCGATTTAAGAGAGTAGGCCAGGTTATTGTGAGTAGTGGTGCAATGGTTGAATAGATTGTCGTGGAAATTGATTGTTGAGGCAACTCGATTGCTGTGGCAACTAATACTGGCTGGATTGTCGTGGCATCTAGGTCACAATTTATGCCATGGCAACTGGGACTGGTTTTAATGCCGAAGCAAATGGGTTCCTTCCTTCGAAGCTCGACGAAGTGTTCTTCAATGTCTTCTTGTTGTCCCTAATAGAAGAACTAGTTGTTTGTGTATGCCTTCGTGATACATCCTTGCGTTAACCTTGTGTGGACAACAACCAATATTACACTTCTCTTAGCCATTGAAATCTGATCCTTATTCCTAAGGTGGATTAATCCTCACCAATGATCATTCGAATAAGAATCATGTTCATTCGTTTCTTGAATCTAACTCTCCCGAGTCTAGATAAATGGATAACACTCAAGATCCTCTTCGATTCTCTCAAGATAAAAATTTAAAGAATCAATAATGAACAAACTTCGAATTAATAGAATTCAAAAACCTAAAACATCCAGTCATTTATTACACTACAAAACTCAAATAACCCCAGCCAATTTGAATCAGTTCATGATTGGTTTCGAAAGAAATACAAAATAAAAATTCCTAAACATGGATCACATGAAGAAGATGAGGATGCGTGGAATTCTTTGAGATTTGCCCTCTTCTCTCCCAATCGACTCTCCTGATTCTGCATTTTGATCTTTACTTATAGAGTTAATGTCATCGGAATTGAGTTGGAAGGATAGAGTTTGATTTGAATTCCACATGGAATGATTTATCTCTTTATATTTATCTACAACAGCTTTTGATTTAAATCTAAGCTTTATCCTATGTGATAAGGATAAAGATAAGAGATAATTCTTAAAAAAAATTGCATTTATCTTCAACTTGATGATGCGATCCCCTTAAATAGATAAGGGGAAGAGTTTAAATGGAATTAAAACCCGTGGAAATTTGATCATTATCTGATCGAAAGCATGAATTTCGAATCTGGGCTTTATCCTTTAATTTCTGGATAATCTGCAAATAATGTTGTATTTATCTAGTTTAATCCCGATATGCCGCGACAATTAGCTTTAGCAACACCTTCAATATTCTCCTTATTTGCCAAAGCAATCCCTTTAGTATTCTACTTAATTGGCATAGCAATCCCTACTTGCCTCGGCAATCCTGTCCTGCACAAAATAAGCAAACCAGCAGTGATTTTTCTACAAAAACCAACAAAATGTAATACCAAGCTCGTTGACCAAGAAATATAGGAAACTGTGCATGAATTCCTATCAATGCAACTAAAATGAGCCTAATTCTAACAATAATATGAGTAAAAAGGGCAAGAAAAAAAGTACTTTTACACACTTATCATTCATGGCAATCCACGGTGGCTTGGGAGTTTTCCTTTACTCTTATTTGCTCTTTTTCTTTCCACATTTTCTGAAATGGGTTGTATTGAATGAATGAATTTGGATGTTGTTTGCCCCGCCATGAACTAACTTTAAGTGGCTTAGGTTTATTGTTGGATGATTATGTTTTTGTTTAATGAATGTTGAAGCATTTTCCAGTTTTATGTATGATTTATTCACTTTTTATTGCCTTAGGCTTGTAAGAGCTTTCGAGAGTTAGCCTTTACCTTTGTGTGATGCTTAATGGTCGAGAGAGTTTGGACCCCCTTGACATGGCCTAGACGCCAAACCAAAACGAGCGAGCTACATTGGATTTGCCAAAACAAACTTGTAAATATTTAACTCGAATTACATCTATTTGCATTCTTTTATCTTACCTAGATGAAACATTATAACCTATGGTGTGCATACTGGCAGCGGGTGAAAACTCAACTCAATCGGGTGTCGAATCGACATCCAATTGCAATTTAGGAATCGAATTGCATTTTTGGAAAATTACAGGGACTTAATCCATTTTCAAGTTACCAATCCTTAATTAGTTAGGTTTCATGCTCACATGTTAAATTTTAGCTTAAAACGATCATCCGAACTCCTTTAATTGCATGCATAACAACTAAAACCTTAATTAATCAAGGACCAAAATAGAAGAATCTAAAACCTTTAATATCCATAACAACTAACATAGCAATCAGGCGTACAGATACGGTCTCAAAGTGTATAGATATACAGGGGCATATCGATATGGCCCCTAGGCGTATCAATACGCGGGTTACAAAACATTTTCCCACAATTCCAGTAGCTCAAAACCGTATCGATACACCTCTACCCGCACCGATACGCAAGCCAAAAATACACTTATCCGTATCGATACACCTCTACCAGATCGATACGCATGGACCTGAAATGTCCAAATTTGTTGGTTTTTTCTCTCTAACAAGGTTTTAAACATGCTTTAACTCAACATAAACATACCTACAACTAATCTAAGGGTCAAACCATGCTATAAACACAAGACAACACGATCAATACATGAAGAGGAACTTCAATCACATTTATAGAGGCATGCTTCTTATATTTCGACCAACTCAACATTCAAAAAGAGACTCAAGGCATATCTCATAATAGGCATAGCATCAACACTCTTCTATCATCATTTAGGATAAGATGGCATCGTAAAAACATGACCAAAAGCATAATAAGCAATTATGCAACAAAAGGAAAACACAAGGCATCAACAAACCATGTCTAAAACCAAACTCAAAGATCATCAAATCACAGTGAATAAAACATCGCAAACAACCCAAAAATCTATATTACAAAACCCTCAAAACATGGTAAACACATTGCCTTATTAACCGAATTTAAAACCTAGTTTCATACTTAAGCAAATGTCTTGATCTTGGACCTCTCTTGCTAAACCAATGCTGCCCTCGACTCTATTGCTCTACATCAATGGAAAGAAAAGAGAGCGTAAGCACAAATCCTTAGTGGGGATGCTCATAATCAACATTGATGCAATTTGAAACCACTTTAAAACCATTAAGCCTTTTGTTTAAAGCTCAATGAAGATGACAATGAGGAGTTCCCAATAGAGATGCACCAGTTTAGCTTACTCATAGCTATACCAGGTACGCAATTTGAACTTTTAGATTTTGCTGAATTTACTCCTCCAAAACCCTCACTTGAGCATGCACCCACATTAAAATTAAAGCCCTTGCCATCACACCTTAAATATGCTTATTTGGGTTGCAATGAGACTTTTCCGGTGATAATCTCTTCTAGTCTTAAGCCTGAACAAGAACGTAGCTTGATAAATGTGTTAGCTCAACATAAAAAAGCTTTAGGTTAGACTATAGCTGATGTTGCGTGTTTTGAGTGCTTCGTAATTGGTGCAAGTATACACGTCGCAAGTTATAGTATAGTATAGATATCATCTTGACAGTGATTGGTGAAACTCTGAGTTCTAAGTTATTGCATTGAAAAAGATAAATGATTAGTGATGATAGGAGTTTGGAAATAACAAGTAAAATAAACACGCGAGTAAATGAATGAGGAATGTGATCGAGTGAGAGATTACGTCAGGTTATTGTGAGTAGTGGTGTGATGGCTGAATAGATTGTTGTGGCAATTGATCTACGGAAACTTAATTTTCGTGGCAACTAGGACCGGCTGAATTGCCACGGCAACTACTTATGTCGTGGCAACTGGGACTAGATCGATTGTCGTGGCAACTAGGTTTCTTCCTTCAAAGCTTGGTGAAGCGTTCTTCAATGTCTTCTTGTTATCCCTAACTGAAGAACTGGTTAATTATACATGCCTTGGTGATATATCCCTGCGTTAACCTTGGGTGAACAACAACCGATCTATGCTCCTCTTAGCCGTTGAAATCCAACTCTTATTCCTAAGGTGGATTAACCTTCATCGACGATTTGTTGAATGAAGATCATGCTCATTCGTTTCTTGAATCTAACTCTCCCGAGTCTAGATAAATGGATAACTCTCGAGATCCTCTCCCAATTCACTTGGAATCAAAAGTAAGAAACAAGAATGAACAAACTTTGAATTTAATTGCAATCAAAATCCTAAACAATCCAATCATTTTTCACAACTAAAAAAACCCGATAAACCAAGCTAATTTAACTCATTTCATGGATGGGTTCAAAAGAAATACAAAAGAAAAATTTTCCAACATGAATTGTGTGAAAATATAATAAAGAAGAAGATGGAGTTATCGATCATCACCTTTTTTTCTCTCTCATCGAACACCAAGGAATTCCCTTACGTTGTGTTTTAATCTCTATTTGTAGGAGAGTTTGCGATCAGATTTGTTGTTGATGAGGATAGGATTAAGCTTGAATTAATCTAAATAAGAGATAATTAATCTCTTTTATCTTTATCTCCAAAAACTCTTCACAAATTTGAGCCTTTATCTCTATCCAACTCTACGTGCAAATCCAAATTTAGGGGAATTATCCCTTGCATTTTCATATTTATCCTGAAGTTGGGCAGACTTACCCAGATATTGTCGGCAATTAGCTCCGGCAACTCCTTCAGTATTCTTCTTAATTGCCACGGCAATCCCTTCAGTATTTTCCTTAATTGCCACGACAATTCCTATTTGTCACGACAATCCTGTCTTGCACAAAATAACGCACACCAACAGCAACCTTTCCATGAAAACCAACAAAAATGCAATACCAAGCTCAATAGCAAAGGAAACTAGGAAATTATGCATGAATGCCTAACAATGCAACTAAAATGAGCCTAAGTCTAACAATAATATGAGTCAAAAGGGTAGAAAATAAGGTACTTTTACACACTTAACAATGCAAAGAACGTAGCTTGATAAATGTGTTAGCTCAACATAAAAAGCTTTAGGTTGGACTATGGCTGACTTGAATGGTATAAGCCCTACTATTTGTATGCACAAAATTCTACTTGATGAATGCCACAGTAATTCTATTGAACCCCAAAGAAAGCTTAATCCAGTCATGAAGAAGGTGATGATGAAGGAAATAATTAAGTGGCTCGATGTTGGAGTAATTTACCCAATATCCAACAGTTTGTGGGTCAGCCCGGTGCAATGTGTACTAAAGAAAGGAGGCATGACCGTGGTGAGCAATGAGGACAACGAACTCTTACCAACAAGGAACGTCACGGAGTGGAGGATTTACATGGACTATCGAACACTCAACAAGGAAACCAAGTAGGATCAAGAGAAGACAACCTTCGCATGCCCCTATGGTACTTACACCTTTAGGAGGATGCCCTTTGGTCTTTGCAATGCTCCAGCTACTTTTCAAAGATGCGTGTTAGCCATCTTCTCGGACATGGTTGAAGAGTTTTTAGAGATATTCATGGATGATTTTTCAGTCTCCTTAGATGACTTCGAGTCATGCTTGAGTAATTTAGCAAAGGTTCTTAAGAGATATGAAGAAGCTGACTTAGTGCTCAATTGGGAGAAGTACCTTTTATGGTAGCTGAAGGGACCGTTTTAGGCCACAAGATCTCACAAAAAGGGATAGAGGTGGACAAAGCGAAGGTTTAAGTGATCGAGAAGCTACCTCTTTCCACCATCGTGAAGGGCATTCGAAGTTTCTTAGAACATGCTGGCTTCTATAGGAGGTTCATAAAGGACTTCTCCAAGATCTCCAAGCCATTGTGCATTCTGCTATAGCAAAACCAACCCTACGTGTTTGATAACGATTGCTATAGCACATTCAAGAAACTTAAGGAAAGGCTTATCTCAGCACCCATTGGTGTTCCTCCCGATTGAACCTCACCATTCGAGCTTATGTGTGATGCAAGTGACTATGCAGTGGGGGCAGCACTCAGGCAACGCCAAGGTAAAATCTTTCATGTTATTTATTATCCTAGTCGCACTTTGAATGATGCACAAATCAATTACATAACCAAGGAGAAAGAATTGTTGGTTGTTGCTTTTGCATTTGATAAGTTTAGAGCATACTTGATAGGCACCAAATTCATTGTACATACCGATCATTCATCTATTAAGTACTTAGTGACTAAAAAGGATGCTAAACCTATACTTATTAGGTGGATACTTCTCTTGCAAGAATTTGACTTAGAGGTTAGGGATAGAAAGGGCACTGAAAATCAAGTTGTTGACCATCTTTCTAGGCTAGAAAACAAGGTTGAATGCAATGATGAACTAGAAATTAAGGAGGAATTTCCCGATGATAAAATATTATTTGATGCGACAATTATGTGGTATGTTGATATTGTTAACTTTCTTGTTAGTGGTATTTTGCCTCCTGATTTGAATAGCCAAGGAAGAAAAAGTTCAAACATGATGTGCAGTTCTACTATTGGTACGAGCCTTATTTATTCAAGCAATGTATTGACAAAATGATTAACGATGTGTCCCCGAAGAGGAGCAAATGAGATCTTATTCCATTGCGATTCATCTTCGTGTGGAGGCCATTTTGGAGGAGCTAGGACTGCTACGAAGGTCCTAGAATCTAGATTCTATTGGCCCACACTCTTCAAGGATGCACATGAATTTTGCAAGGCTTGTGACAGATGCCAAAGGATGGGGAATATATCTTGAAGGCATGAAATGCCATTGCAAAGCATCTTGGAGGTGGAGCTCTTTGATGTATGAGGTATAGACTTCATGGGACCCTTCTCTTCATAATTTGGAGATCTTTACATCTTATTAGCTGTGGATTCATGTCAAAATAGGTTGAGGCATTGGCTACACCGAAGAATGACTCCAAGACAATTTTAAAGTTCCTTCACAAGAACATTTCACAAGATTTGAAGCCCCAAGAGCCATCATAAGTGATGAGGGAACCCACTTCGACACCAAGCTCATTGCCAAAGCATTACAAATATATGGGGTGATGCACAAAATCGCTACAGCATACCACCCCCAGACCAATGGCCAAGCTAAGATCTCCAATCGAGAGATAAAACAAATTTTAGAGAATGTGGTTAACCCTAAAAGAAAAGACTGGTCTTTAAAGCCTGATGAAGCCTTATGGACTTATCGTACAACTTTCAAGACACCTTTGGGAATGTCCCCATTCAAGCTTGTTTATGGCAAGATATGTCACCTTCCCGTAGAGCTCGAACACAAGGCTTATTGGGCTATTAAAAAGCTCAATATGGACACCTAGCTAGCTAGAGAAAGAAGGTTGTTGGAGCTGAAAGAGATGGAAGAATTTAGAACCCAAGCTTATGAGAATGCATGCCTATACAAGGAGAAAACAAAGAAGTGGCACGATAAACATCGTTTGCCACGACATTTCTCAGAAGGCCAACAAGTGCTCCTCTACAACTCTAGTCTCAAGCTATTCCCTAGCAAACTCAAGTCACTATGGTCAGGCCCATTCCAAGTGCACAAGGTTTATCCTCATGGTGCTGTGGACATCAAAAACCTTGATGATGACATTGTTTTCAAGGTCAATGGCCAGAGACTGGAGGCCTACACTGGAGCTCCGATCCTGCGTGACAAGTCCTCCTTGCTTCTTCATGATCCATGAGAGTTTGACCCCCCTTACTTTTTCTATTTTGCTATAGCATTTTTCTTTCTACTTAAAATGTCCATAAATATATTTTTTTATCATTATGTTCTTTGTCCTTTCGTATTTTATTTTATGTTATTTTTTCCTTTATTACCTCTTGTCATATTGTCTCCTCTAGCTGTAGGTGTCACACTAGACCAAAGTTTAAGGAATGGAGATATTTCCAAACTAGGTTTAGGGTTTTGTCTTTACCCTATTGAAGGAAGTTGAAAGGAACTAAACTTTTCCAAACCTTTTGGGTGGCATTGAAAGGCAAAAAGGAGGGATTTTATTAGTATTTAATTTTAAAACCCTACCCCATCATTACACTTTTTAGATTCTCTCTCCACCTTTTTACTTTACATTAACTCCCTATCATATCCCTTCTCTTCCCAAAGCTCTATAATCCTCACCCCCATTACCTCACCCCTCTACTTGTCAGTATACTTCCTCCAAAACACGTTTCCATTCTCTTTCCTTTCACTTTAATTTTTTTATTTCAAGATAACACATCTTCTTCTTCTTCCTTAATATGACAATAATCCAAACCCTAACCATACCCACAACCTCTATTCTCCCTTGCTTCAACAATGGTCCGCTGCAAGAACGTGACCGGTGCCTCAAGTAGCGCATAAGCCCAACCATCCATCAAATCAAGAAGTTCCAAGATGAGGCGACCAGGCAATGTTTCCAACAAATCAAGGAGAAAAAAGTCTACTCAGAACAAGGACTGATTTTTCCTTTCGAGGGTGAAAAGGCCTTGACAACGAGGTGATGGAAGTTGTCACCAAGCGAGAATCGGGTGCCGTTTGTGAATCACCCAGTCCCCATATCCGTACTACTAGTGAGGGAATTTTATGCCCATCTCACAAGCCCCACGCAGTGATAAACAAGTTTAACGTTACGGTGATAAACAAGTTTTTTGGGCTAAGGAATGTGGTAGACCAACACACCTCGTGAGGCATGCCTCTTTGGTAGCCTCCACTAGATGCATGACGACCGAGATGGGGGAGCTATGCAGTAACTTGCATACTTTCTTCAAGTATGTCAAGGAAAGGGACGCCGCAATGAACTCCTACTTTAAGGAGATGCTGCCACAAATGCCCATCGACTACGCTCCCTTCCTAGAGGCACTACTCACTACCCCAAGAGACCAACCTGCACCAAAGAAGGCACATGCCCCGACCAATGCCTATGCACAACCATAGACAACTACTCAAGAGCTGGCTCCTACCAAGGCCACAACCAGTCATCATCCGCCACAGCAAAACAAAGGGAAAGCCCCGCCAAGTGAAACCAATGTAGATGGTTCAGTCACCATTGAGAGTGATTATGAAGAAATGGTTGACATCACTCCTATCCCTGCACCAGCTTAGACACTGAACACCATACCGAGAATGAGGTGTCATTTGAAGCGTTCTACCGGTCATGTTTAGGATACTCCCACAGATGGGAGTGATGCTTAGAATGACAAGGATGACCAGGATGAGCAGGAGACACCACCAGAACCATAAGAAGTTGAGCAGCCCATCACAACACTTAAAAAGAAGCGTGTTAGGACCGTAGCGAGGTACCTCTCATTTACATTTCGTTTAGTTTAGTTTTCATGCATTGAGAACATTGCATCTTTCAAGTTTGGGGGAGGTAGTGTTCATTGTTAAGCATTTGCATTTGTAGTTATGTACATGACTGTTGTGATTGGTAGAACTGACTTTAGGACTTGATGCTTTGCGATTAAATTGTTGCACGATTGTATGTTCTCTATGTTTAAGGGTGTTAGAATTTTTTTATGAAAGAACTTCTGCATACTATAGTATGAATAATTTTGATGAACTTGAATGAGAAATGAAAGCATTAAAGGATTTATTAGACTCTCTTATATATATTGAATGTGTTAAAGTGTGAATAAATACTTCGGCATAGCTATAGAGGGACACTATGCTTTGTGTTGTTTGCCTGGATCTTTGCGTTAAAATAAATGGCAGCAACAACAAATGAGTGAATGAAAGTAGTCACATGATTACTCTACCTACTAGCTCGGGATGAAATGTTTGCTCCATTTCATCTAGAGTTAGGACAGTAGGTGTGATGGTGACACCCTCATGGCAATTTTTTAAAAAAGGAAAAAATTAGTTACAATTATGGGAGTAAATTCGTGCTTAATTGATGAACAAATACTATGGTGTAATAGAAATCTTGCCTACAATTTTTCTAACTCTATTAAGCATAGATTGGATACAATTATGCATACTCATGCAAAGGATCTTGTCTTAAGGAAAAGTTCTTAAAATCTCAATTTGTCTATCATGTTGAAGCATATATTTTCTGAGGACTAAAATTTATGTCATAGCTCTATCTTGAACTGAACTTTGTTGTAGCATTTTCTCTATTAGTCACTACTCATTGCTTGAGGACAAGCAATAGCTTAAGTTTGTGGGTTTGTTAACCTTGTAAAAAGGATATATTTCATGCCTTTTTATTTAGGTTATGGTTTGGTTTCGAGCTCATTGCATATAGTTGCATTTAGTTCATATAGTTGCATATGGTGGTGTTTGATGACTTACTTTTTATATATTTATGAAACTGGTGTTGCTTTCAGAGAAAGGGCTTATTTTGGTGTGGTGATGTGCATGTTAGTTAAGGATAACTGCTGGGGGAAGGAAATTATGCTGCAGCATTTTGGATGGCATTTATGGGCACACAAAAGGACAAAAAGTGAAGATATCTTGTAGCCCCCACAAGTGAATTCATCCAGCTAGCTATGTCCCACACATGAAGGGAATCTTTTCCCTAGGGAACACAAAGAATTAAGGGCACAAAACCCTAGATCCCCCGCTATATAAAGAATAGGCACCCACATTTATGGGGGGAGCTTTTATGAGATAAGAAAGAGAAAAATAAGAGGCAGACACTCTTCTTCTTCTTTCCTTTAATCTTACTTGCTCTTTTTCTTTCCACGTTTTTTTGAAATGGGTTGTATTGAATGAATGAATTTGGATGTTGTTTGCCCCACCATGAACTAACTTTAAGTGACTTGGGTTTATTGTTGGATGATTATGTTTTTGTTAAATGAATGTTGAAGCATTTTTCAGTTTTATGTATGATTTTTCACTTTTTATTGCCTTAGGTTTGTAAGAGCTTTCGAGAGTTAGCCTTTACCTTTGTGTGATGCTTAATGGTCGAGAGAGTTTGGACCCCTTGACATGGCCTAGACGCCAAACCAAAACGAGCGAGCTACATTGGATTTGCCGAAACAAACTTGTAAATATTTAACTCGAATTACATCTATTTGTATTCTTTTATCTTACCTAGATGAAACATTATAACCTATGGTGTGCATACTGGCAGCAGGTGAAAACTCAACTCAATCGGGCGTCGAATCGACATCCAATTGCATGCAATTGCAATTTAGGAACCGAATTGCATTTTTGGAAAATTATAGGGACTTAATCCATTTTCAAGTTACCAATCCTTAATTAGTTAGGTTTCATGCTCACATGTTAAATTTTAGCTTAAAACGATCATCCGAACTCCTTTAATTGCATGCATAACAACTAAAACCTTAATTAATCAAGGACCAAAATAGAAAAATCTAAAACCTTTAATATCCATAACAACTAACATAACAATCAGGCGTACAGATACGGTCTCAAAGTGTATAGATATACGGGGGCATATCGATATGGCCCCTAGGCGTATCAATACGCGGGTTACAAAACATTTTCCCACAATTCCAGTAGCTCAAAACCGTATCGATACACCTCTACCCGTACCGATACGCAAGCCAAAAATACACTTATCCGTATCGATACACCTCTACCTGTATCGATACGCATGGACCTGAAATGTCCAAATTTGTTGGTTTTTTCTCTCTAACAAGGTTTTAAACATGCTTTAACTCAACATAAACATACCTACAACTAATCTAAGGGTCAAACCATGCTATAAACACAAGACAACACGATCAATACATGAAGAGGAACTTCAATCACATTTATAGAGGCATGCTTCTTATATTTCGACCAACTCAACATTCAAAAAGAGACTCAAGGCATATCTCATAATATGCATAGCATCAACACTCTTCTATCATCATTTAGGATAAGATGGCATCGTAAAAACATGACCAAAAGCATAATAAGCAATTATGCAACAAAAGGAAAACACAAGGCATCAACAAACCATGTCTAAAACCAAACTCAAAGATCATCAAATCACAGTGAATAAACCATCGCAAACAACCCAAAAATCTATATTACAAAACCCTCAAAACATGGTAAACACATTGCCTTATTAACCGAATTTAAAACATAGTTTCATACTTAAGCAAATGTCTTGATCTTGGACCTCCCTTGCTAAACCAATGCTGCCCTCGACTCTATTGCTCTACATCAATGGAAAGAAAAGAGAGCGTAAGCACAAATCCTTAGTGGGGATGCTCATAATCAACATTGATGCAATTTGAAACCACTTTAAAACCATTAAGCCTTTTGTTTAAAGCTCAATGAAGATGACAATGAGGAGTTCCCAATGGAGATGCACCAGTTTAGCTTGCTCATAGCTATACCAGGTACGCAATTTGAACTTTTAGATTTTGCTGAATTTACTCCTCCAAAACCCTCACTTGAGCATGCACCCACATTAAAATTAAAGCCCTTGCCATCACACCTTAAATATGCTTATTTAGGTTGCAATGAGACTTTTCCGGTGATAATCTCTTCTAGTCTTAAGCCTGAACAAGAACGTAGCTTGATAAATGTGTTAGCTCAACATAAAAAAGCTTTAGGTTAGACTATAGCTGATGTTGCGTGTTTTGAGTGCTTCGTAATTGGTGCAAGTATACACGTCGCAAGTTATAGTATAGTATAGATATCATCTCGACAGGGATTGGTGAAACTCTGAGTTCTAAGTTATTACATTGAAAAAGATAAATGATTAGTGATGATAGGAGTTTGGAAATAACAAGTAAAATAAATACGCGAGTAAATGAATGAGGAATGTGATCGAGTGAGAGATTACGTCAGGTTATTGTGAGTAGTGGTGTGATGGCTGAATAGATTGTTGTGGCAATTGATCTACGGCAACTTAATTTTCATGGCAACTAGGACCGGCTGAATTGCCACGGCAACTACTTATGCCGTGGCAACTGGGACTAGATCGATTGCCGTGGCAACTAGGTTTCTTCCTTCAAAGCTTGGTGAAGCATTCTTCAATGTCTTCTTGTTATCCCTAACTGAAGAACTGGTTAATTGTACATGCCTTGGTGATATATCCATGCGTTAACCTTGGGTGAACAACAACCGATCTATGCTCCTCTTAGCCGTTGAAATCCAACTCTTATTCCTAAGGTGGATTAACCTTCATCGACGATTTGTTGAATGAAGATCATGCTCATTCGTTTCTTGAATCTAACTCTCCCGAGTCTAGATAAATGGATAACTCTCGAGATCCTCTCCCAATTCACTTGGAATCAAAAGTAAGAAACAAGAATGAACAAACTTTGAATTTAATTGCAATCAAAATCCTAAACAATCCAATCATTTTTCACAACTAAAAAAACCTGATAAACCAAGCTAATTTAACTCATTTCATGGATGGGTTCAAAAGAAATACAAAAGAAAAATTTTCCAACATGAATTGTGTGAAAATATAATAAAGAAGAAGATGGAGTTATGCGATCACCCCTCTTTTTCTCTCTCTCATCGAACACCAAGGAATTCCCCTTATGTTGTGTTTTAATCTCTATTTGTAGGAGAGTTTGCGATCAGATTTGTTGTTGATGAGGATAGGATTAAGCTTGAATTAATCTAAATAAGAGATAATTAATCTCTTTTATCTTTATCTCCAAAAACTCTTCACAAATTTGAGCCTTTATCTCTATCCAACTCTACGTGCAAATCCAAATTTAGGGGAATTATCCCTTGCATTTTCATATTTATCCTGAAGTTGGGCAGACTTACCCAGATATTGTCGGCAATTAGCTCCGGCAACTCCTTCAGTATTCTTCTTAATTGCCACGGCAATCCCTTCAGTATTTTCCTTAATTGCCACGACAATTCCTATTTGTCACGACAATCCTGTCTTGCACAAAATAACGCACACCAACAGCAACCTTTCCATGAAAACCAACAAAAATGCAATACCAAGCTCAATAGCAAAGGAAACTAGGAAATTATGCATGAATGCCTAACAATGCAACTAAAATGAGCCTAAGTCTAACAATAATATGAGTCAAAAGGGTAGAAAATAAGGTACTTTTACACACTTAACAATGCAAAGAACGTAGCTTGATAAATGTGTTAGCTCAACATAAAAAGCTTTAGGTTGGACTATGGCTGACTTGAATGGTATAAGCCCTACTATTTGTATGCACAAAATTCTACTTGATGAATGCCACAGTAATTCTATTGAACCCCAAAGAAAGCTTAATCCAGTCATGAAGAAGGTGATGATGAAGGAAATAATTAAGTGGCTCGATGTTGGAGTAATTTACCCAATATCCAATGGTTTGTGGGTCAGCCCGGTGCAATGTGTACTAAAGAAAGGAGGCATGACCGTGGTGAGCAATGAGGACAACGAACTCTTACCAACAAGGAACGTCACGGAGTGGATGATTTACATGGACTATCGAACACTCAACAAGGAAACCAAGTAGGATCAAGAGAAGACACCGCATGCCCCTATGGTACTTACACCTTTAGGAGGATGCCCTTTGGACTTTGCAATGCTCCAGCTACTTTTCAAAGATGCGTGTTAGCCATCTTCTCGGACATGGTTGAAGAGTTTTTAGAGATATTCATGGATGATTTTTCAGTCTCCTAGAGATGACTTGAGTCATGCTTGAGTAATTTAGCAAAGGTTCTTAAGAGATATGAAGAAGGTGACTTAGTGCTCAATTGGGAGAAGTACCTTTTATGGTATTTGAAGGGACCGTTTTAGGCCACAAGATCTCACAAAGGGATAGAGGTGGACAAAGCGAAGGTTTAAGTGATCGAGAAGCTACCTCTTTCCACCATCGTGAAGGGCATTCGAAGTTTCTTAGAACATGCTGGCTTCTATAGGAGGTTCATAAAGGACTTCTCCAAGATCTCCAAGCCATTGTGCATTCTGCTATAGCAAAACCAACCCTACGTGTTTGATAACGATTGCTATAGCACATTCAAGAAACTTAAGGAAAGGCTTATCTCAACACCCATTGGTGTTCCTCCGGATTGAACCTCACCATTCGAGCTTATGTGTGATGCAAGTGACTATGCAGTGGGGGCAGCACTCAGGCAACGCCAAGGTAAAATCTTTCATGTTATTTATTATCCTAGTCGCACTTTGAATGATGCACAAATCAATTACATAACCAATGAGAAAGAATTGTTGGTTGTTGCTTTTGCATTTGATAAGTTTAGAGCATACTTGATAGGCACCAAATTCATTGTACATACCGATCATTCATCTATTAAGTACTTAGTGACTAAAAAGGATGCTAAACCTATACTTATTAGGTGGATACTTCTCTTGCAAGAATTTGACTTAGAGGTTAGGGATAGAAAGGGCTTTGAAAATCAAGTTGTTGACCATCTTTCTAGGCTAGAAAACAAGGTTGAATGCAATGATGAACTAGAAATTAAGGAGGAATTTCCGATGATAAAATATTATTTGATCGACAATTATGTGGTATGTTGATATTGTTAACTTTCTTGTTAGTGGTATTTTGCCTCCTGATTTGAATAGCCAATGAAGAAAAAGTTCAAACATGATGTGCAGTTCTACTATTGGTACGAGCCTTATTTATTCAAGCAATGTATTGACAAAATGATTAACGATGTGTCTCCGAAGAGGAGCAAATGAGATCTTATTCCATTGCGATTCATCTTCGTGTGGAGGCCATTTTGGAGGAGCTAGGACTGCTACGAAGGTCCTAGAATCTAGATTCTATTGGCCCACACTCTTCAAGGATGCACATGAATTTTGCAAGGCTTGTGACAGATGCCAAAGGATGGGGAATATATCTTGAAGGCATGAAATGCCATTGCAAAGCATCTTGGAGGTGGAGCTCTTTGATGTATGGGGTATAGACTTCATGGGACCCTTCTCTTCATCATTTGGAGATCTTTACATCTTATTAGCTGTGGATTCATGTCAAAATAGGTTGAGGCATTGGCTACACCGAAGAATGACTCCAAGACAATTTTAAAGTTCCTTCACAAGAATATTTCACAAGATTTGAAGCCCCAAGAGCCATCATAAGTGATGAGGGAACCCACTTCGACACCAAGCTCATTGCCAAAGCATTACAAAGATATGGGGTGAGGCACAAAATCGCTACAGCATACCACCCCCAGACCAATGGCCAATCTAAGATCTCCAATCGAGAGATAAAACAAATTTTAGAGAATGTGGTTAACCCCAAAAGAAAATACTGGTCTTTAAAGCCTGATGAAGCCTTATGGACTTATTGTACAACTTTCAAGACACCTTTGGGAATGTCCCCATTCAAGCTTGTTTATGGCAAGATATGTCACCTTCTCGTAGAGCTCGAACACAAGGCTTATTGGGCTATTAAAAAGCTCAATATGGACACCTAGCTAGCTGGAGAAAGAAGGTTGTTGGAAGAATTTAGAACCCAAGCTTATGAGAATGCATGCCTATACAAGGAGAAAACAAAGAAGTGGCACGATAAACATCGTTTGCCACGACATTTCTCAGAAGGCCAACAAGTGCTCCTCTACAACTCTAGTCTTAAGCTATTCCCTGGCAAACTCAAGTCACTATGGTCAGGCCCATTCCAAGTGCACAAGGTTTATCCTCATGGTGCTGTGGACATCAAAAACCTTGATGACGACATTGTTTTCAAGGTCAATGGCCAGAGACTGAAGGCCTACACTGGAGCTCCGATCCTGCGTGACAAGTCCTCCTTGCTTCTTCGTGATCCATGAGAGTTTGACCCCCCTTACTTTTTCTATTTTGCTATAGCATTTTTCTTTCTACTTAAAATGTCCATAAATATATTTTTTTATCATTATGTTCTTTGTCCTTTCGTATTTTATTTTATGTTATTTTTTCCTTTATTACCTCGTGTCATATTGTCTCCTCTTGCTGTAGGTGTCACACTAGACCAAAGTTTAAGGAATGGAGATATTTCCAAACTAGGTTTAGGGTTTTGTCTTTACCCTATTGAAGGAAGTTGAAAGGAACTAAACTTTTCCAAACCTTTTGGGTGGCATTGAAAGGCAAAAAGGAGGGATTTTATTAGTATTTAATTTTAAAACCCTACCCCATCATTACACTTTTTAGATTCTCTCTCCACCTTTTTACTTTACATTAACTCCCTATCATATCCCTTCTCTTCCCAAAGCTCTATAATCCTCACCCCCATTACCTCACCCCTCTACTTGTCAGTTTACTTCCTCCAAAACACGTTTCCATTCTCTTTCCTTTCACTTTAATTTTTTTATTTCAAGACAACACATCTTCTTCTTCTTCCTTAATATGACAATAATCCAAACCCTAACCATACCTACAACCTCTATTCTCCCTTGCTTCAACAATGGTCCGCTGCAAGAACGTGACCGGTGCCTCAAGTAGCGCATAAGCCCAACCATCCATCAAATCAAGAAGTTCCAAGATGAGGCGACCAGGCAATGTTTCCAACAAATCAAGGAGAAAAAAGTCTACTCAGAACAAGGACTGATTTTTCCTTTCGAGGGTGAAAAGGCCTTGACAACGAGGTGATGGAAGTTGTCACCAAGCAGAACTGGGTGCCGTTTGTGAATCACCCAGTCCCCATATCCGTACTACTAGTGAGGGAATTTTATGCCCATCTCACAAGCCCCACGCAGTGATAAACAAGTTTAACGTTACGGTGATAAACAAGTTTTTTGGGCTAAGGAATGTGGTAGACCAACACACCTCGTGAGGCATGCCTCTTTGGTAGCCTCCACTAGATGCATGACGACCGAGATGGGGGAGCTATGCAGTAACTTGCATACTTTCTTCAAGTATGTCAAGGAAAGGGATGCCGCAATGAACTCCTACTTTAAGGAGATGCTGCCACAAATGCCCATCGACTACGCTCCCTTCCTAGAGGCACTACTCACTGCCCCAAGAGACCAACCTGCACCAAAGAAGGCACATGCCCCGACCAATGCCCATGCACAACCATAGACAACTACTCAAGAGCTGGCTCCTACCAAGGCCACAACCAGTCATCATCCGCCACAGCAAAACAAAGGGAAAGCCCCGCCAAGTGAAACCAATGTAGATGGTTCAGTCACCATTGAGAGTGATGATGAAGAAATAGTTGACAACACTCCTATCCCTGCACCAGCTTAGACACTGAACACCATACCGAGAACGAGGTGTCATTTGAAGCGTTCTACCGGTCATGTTTAGGATACTCCCACAGATGGGAGTGATGCTTAGAATGACAAGGATGACCAGGATGAGCAGGAGACACCACCAGAACCATAAGAAGTTGAGCAGCCCATCACAACACTTAAAAAGAAGCGCGTTAGGACCGTAGCGAGGTACCTCTCATTTACATTTCGTTTAGTTTAGTTTTCATGCATTGAGAACATTGCATCTTTCAAGTTTGGGGGAGGTAGTGTTCATTGTTAAGCATTTGCATTTGTAGTTATGTACATGACTGTTGTGATTGGTAGAACTGACTTTAGGACTTGATGCTTTGCGATTAAATTGTTGCACGATTGTATGTTCTCTATGTTTAAGGGTGTTAGAAATTTTTTATGAAAGAACTTCTGCATACTATAGTATGAATAATTTTGATGAACTTGAATGAGAAATGAAAGCATTAAAGGATTTATTAGACTCTCTTATATATATTGAATGTGTTAAAGTGTGAATAAATACTTCGGCATAGCTATAGAGGGACACTATGCTTTGTGTTGTTTGCCTGGATACTGCGTTAAAATAAATGGCAGCAACAACAAATGAGTGAATGAAAGTAGTCACATGATTACTCTACCTACTAGCTCGGGATGAAATGTTTGCTCCATTTCATCTAGAGTTAAGGACGGTAGGTGTGATGAGCTGACACCCCTCATGGCAATTTTTTAAAAAAGGAAAAAATTAGTTACAATTATGGGAGTAAATTCGTGCTTAATTGATGAACAAATACTATGGTGTAATAGAAATCTTGCCTACAATTTTTCTAACTCTATTAAGCATAGATTGGATACAATTATGCATACACATGCAAAGGATCTTGTCTTAAGGAAAAGTTCTTAAAATCTCAATTTGTCTATCATGTTGAAGCATATATTTTCTGAGGACTAAAATTTATGTCATAGCTCTATCTTGAACTGAACTTTGTTGTAGCATTTTCTCTATTAGTTACTACTCATTGCTTGAGGACAAGCAATAGCTTAAGTTTGTGGGTTTGTTAACCTTGTAAAAAGGATATATTTCATGCCTTTTTATTTAGGTTATGGTTTGGTTTCGAGCTCATTGCATATAGTTGCATTTAGTTCATATAGTTGCATATGGTGGTGTTTGATGACTTACTTTTATATATTTATGAAACTGGTGTTGCTTTCAGAGAAAGGGCTTATTTTGGTGTGGTGATGTGCATGTTAGTTAAGGATAACTGCTGGGGGGAAGGAAATTATGCTGTAGCATTTTGGATGGCATTTATGGGCACACAAAAGGACAAAAAGTGAAGATATCTTGTAGCCCCCACAAGTGAATTCATCCAGCTAGCTATGTCCCACAAATGAAGGGAATCTTTTCCCTAGGGAACACAAAGAATTAAGGGCACAAAACCCTAGATCCCCCGCTATATAAAGAATAGGACACCCACATTTATGGGGGGAGCTTTTATGAGATAAGAAAGAGAAAAATAAGAGGCAGACACTCTTCTTCTTCTTTATCATCGAGTCCTTCATTGTTGAAGCTCCAAGGGACGATCTTGTTGGCCTTTGAGAGAAGCAGCAAGCTTGAGGTGGTTCATGGTAATCCACGGTAGCTTGGGAGTTTTCCTTTAATCTTACTTGCTCTTTTTTCTTTCCACGTTTTTTGAAATGGGTTGTATTGAATGAATGAATTTGGATGTTGTTTGCCCCACCATGAACTAACTTTAAGTGACTTGGGTTTATTGTTTGATGATTATGTTTTTGTTTAAATGAATGTTGAAGCATTTTCCAGTTTTATATATGTTTTTTCACTGTTTTATTGCCTTAGGTTTGTAAGACCTTTCGAGAGTTAGCCTTTACCTTTGTGTGATGCTTAATAGTCAAGAAAGTTAAGCTTAGATCTACGTGGACAATGGGGTTAAGCTAAGAGGCTAAAACCTAACTCACCTTAGAGATAAGGAAAGGGTTTCAACGACTAAAAGGAGTAGAACTTCATATATAGTATCATGCTAGGGTTTACGTTGAGAGGTATTGTTGTAGCATTCTTACTGTTAGTTTCTTGCTAGAGATAGTTTAGAAACACATGCTTAAGCTCTGTTGAGCATTATCTAGAAAGTTTTAATCATTTGTTGGAACAAGTCATAGGATTCCTTACTAAACTCGTCTTGTCATCCTAGTTGAGAGTTTTCACACGTGTGAGGATGTTTCGTAGTCTTATCTTTTAAATCTAGTTTTTAATACAGCTTTTGCTAGAACATTTCTTTTAATTGCTCATATCAACTCTTTTCTTCAATATTCAGTCTTTGTTTTAAGTGCTTAAACTTTATTTGAATTCCCTCAAATCCCTGTAGAGACGATCTTACTCATCACTATTATTACTTGTTCAATGATGTCTTCTTGTCCAAGTACAAATGAGATATGGGACAAGCTTGAGACCACCTATGAAGGCCCAAATGATGTAAAGGAGACCAATATTGGACTCCTTGACTTGAGCTACAAAAAATTCAAGATGGAGCTGAAAGAGAGCATCACCAAGATGTTCGATCATTTTTTCGTCATTGTCAACGGTCTCAAAGGTTTTAGAGAAGCCATTCCAGAGGACAAGCTTGTCTAGAATCTCATCTACTCTTTTCCCGAGTCATGGAATAGAAAGAGAACTGCCATCATCGAGGCCAAGGACCTCAAGACCTTGAAGCTTGACGCTTTCATGGGGTTTCTCTTAACCCATGAAATTATGAAGAAAGAAAGAGATTATGAGAAGAAAAGATGATGGAAAAGAAAAAAAAAAGGTAGAAAAGTAGAAAGTGGGAATTGCTCTCAAGGCTTTGCAAGAGGAGAGCACTTCGAGTGAAGAAGAAAAGAAAGAAATGGAAATGCTTGCCAAACGGTTCACTCAATTCATGAAATCTAATCGGGGAAGAAAGTTCCATCGAAGATGGGATTTCAAGAACAAGAAGGAAGAGAAGGAACAAATGTCCCTAACTCAAAAAGAAGAGCTTTGGAAAGAAGAAAAAGCTCAAGGCTCATGTTGCTACTTCGAGTGAAGAGGAATCATCTGATGAAGAGGAGCAATAAGTGGCCAACCTTTGTCTCATGGCACTTGAAGAGGATCCTAAGGTAACCTCTAACTCATCTACATTTGATTTTACTTTTGATGAGCTTCAAGAAGCTTGTGATGAGTTGCAAGAGGTTTATAGTGAATTGGTTGAAAAGTATAAGGAATCAATTTTGAAAAACAAGAAAATGATTTCTGATTTGAAAAACCAAAACGATTCCCTTTCCAAAACCAACTCAGAACTTGAAAAGAAGGTTCTTGATTTACAAGAAAACAAAATGTTTTTGAAAAGAAAAATCAAGAATTAAACAACATTCTTTCAAAATTTCATGATGATCACCAAAGGGAAGTTGGTGATCTCAAAGCTTTTCTAAGCAAAGTTTGGAAATCAAGTTTTGAGAAAGGAAGCTCTTCAAAACCCAACTATGTGAAGAGAAACTTTGGTGGCTACAAGAAAATAAGTTTCCAAAGGCCTCCTAAGGGTAAGAGGAATTAGAAGTGTTTGGATTCCTAAGAAACTAATCACTTCAAATAATATTAGTGCTATTGCTTCTTGGATTCCCAAGGGAACCAAGATTTTAGGAGCTAATACTCATGGACCCAAAATGATTTGGGTACCAAAAATCAAGACTTAATCTTTGTTTGTAGGGGAGCATTGCTGCAAGGGCAAAGCTACATGTGCAAACTCATGGTACCTTGATAGTGGATGCTCGAGACATATGACCGGTGACAAGAGTCGGTTCTTGGAGCTAAAACCAAGATTGGAGGAGTAGTAAAATTTGGTGACAACTCCAAAGGCCACTTTGAAGGAATTGTTCCATTGTTAATCACTCTTCTATCCTTATTGATAATGTTTTATATGTCAACGATCTTAAGCATAATCTTTTAAGTATAAGCCAACTTTGTGATAAAGGTTTCAATGTGCTTTTCGATTTACATGGTTGAAAAATGATCAACATTGAAACTAACAAAATTGTGCTTATTGGTTATCGCATAGGAAACATATACATGGTGCATCTAGATGACATTCATATTTCAAATGCATGTTTTGTTGCTAAAGATGAGAATAATTCATGGTTATGGCATAGAAAACTAATGCATGCAAGCATGAGTATTTTGGAAAAATTGATTTCAAATGATCTTGTAAGAGGTTTGCCAAAAATAAAGTTTTTATATGATAAAATTTGTGATGTTTGTGCAAAAGGCAAACATAAAAGAGTTTCTTTCAAACCTATTAATAATGTTTCTACAAGTAGAGTTTTACAATTGATCCACATGGATCTTTTTGGCCCTATTAGAACAATGAGTTTGGGTGGAAAATCATATGCATTTGTTTTAGTTGATGACTACTCTATATTTACTTGGGTTCTATTCTTAAGTACCAAGGATGAGGCTTTAGAAAAATTCATCACATTTTCAAAAATAACTCAAAAAGGTGTTGGTCACTCTATTTCTCGCATTAGAAGTGATCATGGAACCGAATTTCAAAATCTAGGTTTTGAGGATTTTTGTAACTGAAATGGTAAAAGCCATAATTTTTTGATTCTCACACTCCTCAAAAAAATGGGGTTATTGAGAGGAAAACCGTACTTTAGAAGAAATGGCTAGAACCATGCTTTGTGAAAACAATTTGCCTAAGTATTTTTGGGCGAAAGCCACAAATACCGCATGTTATATCGTCAATCGAGTAATGATTAAGCTTATTTTAAATAAAACACCTTATGAGCTTCTTAAAAGCAAAAGGCCTAACATTAGCTATTTTCATCCTTTTGGATGTAAATGTTTTGTTTTAAACAATAGAAAAGATAATTTTGGCAAATTTGATGCAAAAAATGATGAAGCTATTTTTCTAGGTTATTCTTTAAACTCTAAAGCCTATCAAGTATTTAATAAGAGAAATTTAGTAGTTGAAGAGTATATTCATGTGGTTTTCGATGATAACCTTCTTCCGAGGAAGGAATCTTGTGATGATGATGATGTAGGAATTTTTGATGCCAATGATGGTGAAGAACAATCATCAAAAGTGGATGAAGTTCCAAATAAAGGAGAAGCACAAAATCAACCTCTAGAAGCATTGAAGGACATGACTCTAGAGGAAAAGGAGGTGACCTAACCAAGGGAGTTCAACTATGTCAAAAGGGTGAAATTTTCGGTGATCCATCCAAAGAGGTAAACACTAGATCTTCTCTTAGAAATGCATGTAATTTTGTTGCATTTATATCATGCATGGAGCCTAAAAATATCAAAAAAGCATTAAATGATGATTATTGGATAATGGCCATGCAAGAAGAGTTAAATCAATTTGAGAGAAGTCAAGTATGGACATTAGTTGATAGGCATAGTAATAAATCTACCATAGGAACTAAATGGTTTTTAGAAACAAACAAGATGAGAGTGGTAACATAGTGAGGAACAAGGCTAGACTTGTTGCTCAAGGTTAAACTCAAGGAGAAGGAATCAATTTTGATGAAAACTATGCACCCGTAGCTAGAATGGAAACTATTAGGATGCTTCTTGCATTTTCATGTTATCATAAATTCAAGCTTTTTCAAATGGATGTAAACAATGCTTTTCTAAATGGTTTTATAAATGAAGAAGTGTATGTAGAAAAACCACCCAGTTTTGAAGATCCAAAATATTCAAACCATGTTTTCAAACTTTCAAAAACGTTATATGGTTTGTAACAAGCTCCTAGAGCTTGGTATGAAAGATTATCAAATTTTTTAATTGAAAAAGGTTTTGAAAAAGGAAAGGTGGATACTACACTCTTCATTAAAAGAAAAGGCAAAGACATTTTAGTAGTTCAAATTTATGTTGATGATATTATTTTTGTTTCTACTAATGAATTTGTAACCCCCTCGACCCGGCCTAGTTGCAAGACAGAACCAAGCGAGCTACATTTGGTTTACCGAAACAAACCCGTAAAGATTAACTCGAATTACGTCTATTTTTTTCTTTTATCTTATCTATATGCAATTTATTAACCTATAGTCTGCATACTGGCAGCAGGTGAAATCTCAATTCAATCAAGCATCAAAATGACATCTAATTGCACACAATTGCAATTTTGGGACCAAATTGCAATTCTAGAAAATTACAAGAACTTGTCCCTTTTAAGGTTACCGATCCTTAATTAATCAAGTTTGATGCTCATGTGCCAAAAATCAACTCAAAACGATCATTCAAACTCATGTAATTGCATACATATTAACCAGGGACCCAAACAGAAGATTCTCAAAATATAACAGTCCAAAACCACCCTAAATGCTATCCGTATCGATACGGTCTCAAAGTGTATCGGTACATGGGCTACGATAACCAAAACTAAATTCCAATAGCTTAGAAATATACTAATACGCTTCTCTGTGTTTTGATACGCTCAGCCCAAATGTACTAGCTGGTACCGATACGGGTACACCTGTTTCAAAACATCATCCCAGATTATGCATATGTGTTTCGGTACAGGTATACACGTACTGATACGCCTGGACCCGAAATGTCCCAAATTGCTAGTTTTTCATGCTTTCAAGGATTCAAACACATTCTAACATGCCTCAAACATATACACAACCTTACTAAGGATCAATCCTCATCAAATCATCACAGAACCATTATTAAATCATGGCAGTATGCTTTAAGGGTAAACTAGAGGCATGCTTACTAGAAACCAAACCATTAAACTTTCAAAACATATAACCAAAGCCACAATCAACATAAGAGGCCAAATACAAATCCATAGCAGCATTACAAACATGCTCAAATAGTAAGCTTAGTAAAAACCCTCCCAAACAAACAACGAAACCCCATTGCCTTTATTACTACAAGTCTAATTCGAAATCATACTTTCAATACTCGAAGTCCTAGGTAATCCCTTACCCACACGCTGCCTCGAAACCTTTAATTCTCTGTATTGATGGACAAAAAGAGCGTAAGCACACAAGGCTTAGTGAGGAGTGTTCAACAACACACCACCAATGCATTTTTAAACCGTTTTCCCAAAACCACTTTGAAATCACCATTTCAATCAACTTATAAAACATCATGCCTTGAAAACCATGCACTTAACGCTTTCAAAAACCAGCATATTTAACCATATGCAACATGTATCATGGATCAACAACAAATCCCATTACTAACCCTCAATTTAAGCATTCCCATGCATAACAACCATATGCAAAGCTTAAAGAGTAAAACAGGTATAAGCCAACATTATACATTAACATCCATCAACATGATACATCAACAATTATATTGGCTTTCAAGTGATTATAAACAAAGTTCCACTTTCCAAAATATTATATCGGATACACGGATTCAACAAGTGTCCACTCAACCCTTCACGTCATCTCAACTGGAATTCAAGGGTACATTCACAACCCAGGGACACCAACCCTAATCATTGGTTAGATGCATAATCCACTAACAGGAGTTTTCAGTACCATATAACCTCTCAACCGTTAGGGTACTTGGATGGAGTATTCGGTACACCGTATAAACCCCTCGACATCCAAGGCGACTTATTTATAGTGCACTATCAATCCTATGGCTAGCCAACTATGCCTGACAATGTTTTAAACCATATCACTTGCCAATATAATTCATTTCAACCATGTACCTCACTGTTTTATATGCATCAAATCAAAACCATTACCAAAGCAACAAACCATGCTTTAAACAAGTATTCCACATACTAACATGGATCATTTACCAAATGCATCCAACATCATTATATGATCAAAATCATTATTAGACATACTTTAAAACATGCTTAAACAGTAGGTACCATGTAATTCAAAACAAGTGCATAAAATCCATTTTGTAAAAGCACGACCGAGGGAGAAATCTCTTTATACTTACTTTTGAGTTTAAACTAGCATTTTAAGCTAAGTTTAAACTCCCATAAATCACCTTTAAACCATTTCAAAGCTAAAATCCACGTTCTCACTCACCGACAACGCAAAGCTTTAATTGTCGATGCGAAAGCAAGCGTTCGAAGCCTCTAAAGCTTCACCAACACCCCTAGGATCACTCTCCCATGTTTTAATCACATAACAACATAGGATTAATTGATGAGTGTCGAATCTGTCAAAAATAATACCTACTTATTTTTTTCTTTGGATTTGTAGTAGCGGGAAGTAGGGTCGATCCCACAATGAGCGGTTATGAAATTAAATACACAAGTAAAGCAATTTAAGTAAAGGGGGAGCTTGTGATTTGAATTGAAGAAAGAAATTGAAGTAAAGAAGAACTCAATATTAATTGGAACTCTAGTCAAGGTAGAACTTGGAATATTAAATCAAGAATTTAGATCATTGACCCACAAAAGATAAATTAACATCAACTTCAGATAACTTGGTTTTAGATTAGATGAATACCACCAAATAACTCAATCTCTTCTAAGTTAGATAATCAATTAAATACCATTAAAAGATTAACTCTTATTATCAAGATTAAATTCCTAGATACCACTAAAGAATTATAATCTATCAAATAGCATTAATGATCTCAAGAGACCCAAAGCGCATATTTTTCCTAAGCACGAACCCGTTAACTTATTAAGAACGTGAATTCATACCCTTAGAAATCGAACCCAAATTTCTTTACCACTTGTATCAAATACCATTGAATTGGTTGTAGCATATATTTAACCAAACATACACATAAAGATTAAGCACAAAAGATATGAAAATACTTGAATAAAGATGAAGATAATTTGGGAACAAGAAATCTCACTAAAAACTTGAAATAATATCCTTGTAACTATACTTGACTAGAAAAAGGGGGAGTTAGCCACTCATGCTGGTTAGCGGAATCACAAGAAGAGGGAGAGGGATTCGGCTAACTTGGGATTTTAGGGTTTTTTCTCCCATTTTCCCTTCTCCTTATGATCTCTATTTATAGGGGAAATAAGGAGAATATATTACATTAAATTCAATAACCCTCGACTACTTTAATTACATTAAATGTAGAAGTCCACTTGTAGTAGGATTACTTTTCCTCCAAGTAAATATGTGATGCGTCGTGCCCACGCTTTATTCTACGACTGCATCTGGCTTTGCGCAAGGGATTTTTCAGAAACGCCAAAAAGGTGCTAAAACTCGACTTTTACATATAAAACATTGTTAAGGCCCAAAAACACCTGCAAAACCAAATAGAAACCGAATTAAGGGCTTTAAGATAGATTAATGTGCTAAAACATAGGATTTAATATATGAAAAACATGCAAATTAATGACTTATCATATACCTCTACACTTAGATTATGGTTTTCCTCAAGCATATTGAAATTCAAGATCTAGGGTCCCTTGAGTAATGAAGAACGGATAAGAGAAGTAATAAGTCAATGATTGCAATTTAGCACAAGCAAATAATCACCCAATTAATTATCATGAAGTCAAAGATGGAATAGAATTAAACACACTCACAAAGGATTCACTTAATTTCGCTCAAGGTGTTTTTAGGGACAACAACACTCAAGTCAAATCATGTAAAAGAGTCTTACCATAGGCTTGCAAATATATCACATCTCCACCACTAGTTGGATCAAATTACGAGATCAAAAGGTCTTTAGATTTGGTTGTAACAGGGCTTAGGACAAGGTATGATGAGAAAGACTTTTAGGCTTTTTGAATCGAAGAACTTCACACTCGTTTTCCTCTTTTGTATCAAGTTTTTTTTTCACAAATTTAATTTTGGGAGAAACAAGGATTCAATCTTTTTCACACTTCTTGCCCTTTCCTTTGAATTTTATTTTTGAACAAACAAGACAAATTTCTTCTTGATTTATGTTCCTTGTTTTTCAAGATTTTCTCCCTTTTCTTTTTCTTTTGCTTGATTTTTCTCTTTTTTCAAGTAAGAAAAGTGTGTAGTTCTCCAATTTATGGTGCAAATTGGGGAACTCAACAAAAAGAAATTAGGCTTTTAATGTGGTTAATTTCCAAACAAAAGGCTTAGGCTCAAAAGTGGTTCTCTAATGGTCATATTTACCAAGGTGGGCTTTTGGCTCAAGGTTCATACCTAGGTGCCTTAATCATCTCAATTAATTTGATCCTATGTGGTCTCAACGTGCATAACATCGCAAGTTCTAGAAGAAACTAATCATGCTTGAAAATCACTCAGTGAAAGAAAAATATGAAGCATAAAAGATGTATGCTTATTAGCCTCAATTCTCACCAAATGGTTTATGTTGTGTCCAATTCCATCCATCCAACTATCGAATCAATTAATCAAGAAACTATTTGCAAGGCTAACGAGTTTTTATCAATCCTTTTTTACTCTCTATATCAGTCTCAATTTTACTTTGGGATCCCGAGTCTCTAAAACAAATTCAACATTTTGATTCAAAGAAAAAATTTCTTGTGAGAAGAATAATTATAAGTCATCAATAAGCATGAAATTCACATATTTTATCATTATGTCTAGCAAGAAATCGAGCATCAAAATTACCCCCCCTCCACACACACACACACACTTAAACCAAACATTGTCCCTAATGTTCCTAACCTACATGCGTAATATAAATTAGTCAAAAGTTTAAGGGAGGAGAGTGCTCCCTTATTTGGCACGTGGTGGTTCAAGGTGTGTATGGAATTAGAGGGTCGAATCTCGATTGCTTGAAGATTCCCTTTGATTGCCCTCTATTCTTCTTGTTTAGCTCTTGGTGCGCAACATCTTGTAGTCTTGGGGAGAAAGTTTCGGTAGCAAAATTTCCCTCCAAGACTTTTTCATGAAATTTTTTGAAGCACGTGCACGCCTTATATCACGAGTGCTACTGGTTTCTGGAAATTCTTAAGGCGAGGGCACGCCTTATTTCGTGAGTGCTACCCTTGTACCTAAAAATAAAGAAAAACATAAAAACTTAAAAAACATTAATAAAACAAAATAAGACGAAATAAACTAAGAATAAAATCATGGGTTGCCTCCCACGAAGCACTTTTGTTTAACGTCTTTGGCTAGACATGACTCCCTCTATTTCTCATATTGTGGTGAGAAGATGTTCGTCCGGAGGTTTATCCTTGATGGACTTGAGCGCTTCTGCTTTCCATGTTTGGTGTGTTAAAGGCTTGTCGGGAGGCTTGACATTGATTGGATTGATTCCTAGATCCCAATTGATTTCTTCTCTAGATGGATGGAAGTATACTTTTTGTTGCCGTTCAAATTTCTCTCAACTTCGTGAAACATCTCAAGAATCTCTTTTCTTGATCTTTTTGTTTTGTCTTTGAAAACCATTGAAGGAATAGAAGTTGGACCATGATGGGGTAGATGTCCTTTTGTTCACTGGCTAGACTCTTCGCAGGTCCAGGAGTTGGCCAAATTTGTAACATTGTGCCGCACTCTTTTCTTCCTTTGTTGCATCTACAAGAGGTGTAGTAGATGGTCCATTCGCACTCGTCTCTTTTACCGCATCCACAATGTTCTCAAGATGTTCCTAAAAATTATTGTCATTTCTCAAAGTAATAGCACTTACGTTTTGTATCAGATTGACAATAGTTTGAGAAGGTAACTTACCTTGTGACTCGGATTGACTAATAGATGTGGCAATTTAACTTACTTGAGTTACAAGGTTTTTGATACTTGCCCTAGTTTCTTGTTGGAATTGTTCGAGGTTGTAGGCAATTTTGTATACAATGTCTTCCAATGAGGGCTTTGCTGAAGCTGGCGGTTGGGCTTCGTGAAAGGCACTTTGCTGAGGTTCTTGGCCATAAATATTCCAAAGGCATTAGCGGCTTCAATAGTGTTCGCATGGTATGTGGAATTTGTGTGGATGCCACAAGCTTGAGATTGATGAGTATTACCTAATGCCAATTTATGAACAACGGATGTTAAATTCAAAATCTTATCTTAAAGAAAAGAAATATTTACCTCGTTCGCATGTCGAGAGACCTTGTCAGATAATGGACCAAATTGTTGAGAGTTCAAGGCCATCATATTGATTAGGTCCTTGGCTTGGGTAGGGGTTTTATTCATGATTGCTCTTCCGCTCGCGGCATTCTTCTTACTTCTTTCTATGGGTAACAAGCCTTCGTAAGAGTATTGGATAAGTAATTGATCGGATATCCCATGTTGCGGACAGCTAGCACAAAGTTGTTTGAACCATTCCCAGTAGTCATACAGTGACTCTAAGTTTCTTTGTTCAACTCCACATATCTCTCTTCTAATTTTGGTTGCTCTTGAAGCTGGAAAGTACTTTTCGAGGAAAAGCTTCGCCATGTCTGTCCATGGTTGCACTGATCCGGATGGTATGTAGTATAAACAAACTTTCGCATGATAGGCTAGAGAGAATGGGAATGCTCGTATCTTAATTTTGTCCACAGTGCATTGTGAGGTTTCATGCTTGAGCACGCCACATGGAATTCCTTCAAGTATGTGTATGGGTTCTCGTTCTCAAGTCCCCTGAAAGTTGGAAGAATATGAATTAATCCAGACTTAAGTTCAAATGGTACCTCTAGATCTTGGTAATTGATGCAAAATGATTCTTGTTCGATATACAATAGGTCTAGCTCGCACAAAGTTTTCTCAGCCATTGCGTAGTCTTCTTGATTTCAAGATCGAACACAATATTTTTATCTGCATAAGAAGAATGAAGCATAAAAGTAGAAAAAAGAAAGAAAGAAAGAAAATAATAATAATAAAGTAAAGTTGTAACGCCCCAATTTTGGGCCTAGGAGTTAGCAGGGTTTAGGCTAGATGGTTCGGTCGAATCAGTTTGGGCGATTTAAGCTAGTTTCGAGATTTAATTGGTTTAAAGGGTTTTTGGAGGAAATAAAATATGGAAAAATATTTTAAAATCGTTATTTAATATATAAATGATTTCGGTGGGATCAATTTTGGAAAATAAATTTTGGAGGTTTGACATTTTTGGACAAGTGACCAAAATGTAAAGTTTTAAAACTATTTTAGTGACTAATTTGTAAAAGATCAGAACTTTGAATCTTTATGGAACTTTTGACCAAGATTATAATTCTGACTTTTTACCTCTTAACTGATTTTAAAGTGATTTTTAATTGGTAAAAAGGATGGAGAGAATTAATTGCTCATTATTTTCTTAAAACACATCTCACGTAACTAACTTTTCTCTCAACCATTTTTTCTCAAATTCTCTCCAGCCAAACATCCATTTCTCTTCAAAGATTTCAGGTAAACATTTATTTAATCCATCTTTTTAATCCTAAATGATTTCTTATTGTTTTCCTAGCAAAACCTTATTGTTTTACTTTGTTTTCTCATGTAAATCTATACAATTGAAGGGAAAAGTCATCATTAGAGGTAAGGTTTCGTTCTTCTCCTCTAATGATAGGTTCTTTATTGAAATTCCCAAGTTATTGATCGTTTATGAATGTTTTCTAATGGTTTTTGATGATACAATTATGGAAAATTTGTTTAATTGAAGTTTAATGGATGAAATTGATTGAGATTTGTTTTGATCTGTTAATGCTGGGCTTATGATTGAGATCTATCATAATTTTGATGTGTGATATTGTGGATTAATTGATTTTAATGTGGTAATCTCGGAACTCGGTAAATTGTTAGATTCCTAGGTTGGGATTTTGGAGTTTTTGGCTTGTTTAAGTGGTTATTTGATGGCTGATGATATCTTGGTGTTGAGGATATGCTATTAGATGTATCTTGATGATATTTTGTTGTTTATTTATTTGGGAAAGGGCTGGAGATCAATTAGAGTGTTTTCGTCGATGTTTCGGTAGTTTTCGAATAGCGAAAGGTTGTTCGATGAGTAGGGAAAGTGTGGTGTTGTGTTGCTGGGGATTTTAATGCAGGGATGTGGATTTAATCCTCTGTTTTTCTTGGTTAGAAGCAGTGGAGTTGTTTCCAATAGCTTTGGAAGAGAGTTCGGTTGATCTGGGGGCTTGAATCGCTTCGGCACAAAGCAAGCGAGGCATGTTGGTGAGTGGAAACGAGTTTTATAGCTCTAAAAAGGTTTGAAAGTGTTTTTTGGGGGTTTAAATTAAGCTTGAAATGCTAGTTTAAACTCATAAGTATGATTGAATTCACTCTCGGTTCTCAGCTTTTCCCATTGTTTTGATAAATCATGTTCATGTTTGAAGATAGAATTTGTTACCTACTGTTATGCATATTTTTATGAATTGAGAGATGGTTCATGTGGTCTCATGAGATAGATATATGGTTTTCAAAGAGTTTATAACTTGTTACGAAATGATATGCAATGATATTGCTTTTGAAATGGGATGAGAAATGGTTCAAGTTTTTGCATTAAAAACAATAAGGTAACATGGTTTTTAAAGTGTATATTGGCAAGTGATGATGCTTATTATAATCGAATATAATTGGTCGACCAATAGGATGAGAGTGCACTATAATATATACAAAATTCGTACATGAGCCACAGTCTTTGGTTACGCAATAGGGGTAGTTCCATTGTGTTGCAAGTGATCGGGGTAATGCCATCACCACGGGCAATGGGGGTAGTGCCAACCCGGTCGAAGTGTGCAACATGGTGGGTTGTATCACCATGAGACTTGATGGGGTTGTAGCCATCAAGGTGTCCGCATATCCGAACATTTAAGGGATGGGGCTGTAGCCATCCTGGGATGGGGTTGTAGCCATTCGGGTCATTTCAGAGCCAATATATGAGACTACATGTATCATTGTTTTAAATGATTTTGTATAATGAAATTTATACATGAGATCCTATTTTGAGAAATACTTTGTAATGTTTAAGCATGAGAAGTGGCATAGAGTTTTGCATTGGATTTAATGCATGAGCTAAATGATACATGTGTTTTGAAAGGTAGACGAATTTGCTTTGATGAGTTTAAAAGCATGAGATAGATTTGAGCATGATGTAAAATGATTTGTTGAGGAAAGGATTTTCAAAAGGCATTGTTAATGGTTTACTTTTGAGCATCCCTCACTAAGCTTATTACTTACGCTCTCTTTTCTTAACAATGCAGATAATTATCTTGCTGGGCAGCAAGACGGCAAGAGTAGAAGTCCAAGAAGTTCTCTTTGCTCAAGTATGGTTTTGAACTAAACAATAGTAATAAATTTGGTAATGGGAGGGTACCTTTATGATTTGAGAGTGTGTGTTGTGAACTCCCTGGTTTGTGGCAAGTTTGTATTGCCTTATTGGTTTTGTAAATGGCCCTTAATGTTTTATTTGAGCTTTGATATGGTTTTTGGTGTTTGACTTGGCTTGGCAATAGGGCGCATGCCTATAGATTTCCCTTTTGCATATATGATCATGTTTTGGTGTTGTTTCTGGTGCTTGGGCTGAGATTTGATCTTTGAATATGATATGATTACCTTGCAATCATGTTAGAATGGTTTGAATATCTTTAAGGCGTGTTTATTCAGTAAATTAAGACATTACAGGCCCAGGTGTATCGGTATGCGGGGTACCGTACCGGTACGGGTAGGCCAAATTAGGCTTAGCGTATCGGTGCGGATAGACCCGTATCAATACGGTCTTAGAGGAAAAAGGCTGGGCGTATCGGTACACGAGACCATATTGATACGGCTTCGTGCAACATGGAATTCTGGTAAAATTCATACCGATACTGGGAACAAGTGTACAGATACGGTGTTAGGTAAGTTGGTTATTTGGAATCTTATGATGTTCTATTTTCTTATGTTTTAGTCCCTAAAAATCGTGAATGCAATTGAGCGTGTTTGGATGATCAAATTGAGTTGAAATTTGACATGTGAGTATGAAACCTGATTAGTTGAATAATAGTAACCTTAATTTCACAACAGGTCCCTTAATTTTGTGAGTTTTACAAAATGGTCCCCAAATGATAACCGAAGCAATTGGATGTCAAATCGACGCCCGATTGAGTTATAAATTCACCCGCTGCTAGCTTGTACACATAGGTTAATAATGTTGTATATAGAAAAGATAAAAAAAAGGGTCATTTATTGAAGGTAAACTTTCGGGTTTTTCTTCAATATTCCTCGTGTAACCCGTTCGGTTCGATTTTGCGACTAGGCCGGGTTGAGGGGGTTGCAAAACTTAACTTCTTGACACCACTCCCCGGCAATGAAACCAATTTTTTGAGGTGTTGAAACTGTCAAAAATAATACCTACTTGTTTTGTTCTTTGGATTTATAGTAGCGACAAGTAGGGTCGATCCCACAGAGAGCAGTTAAGAAATTAAATTCACAAGTAAAGCAATTTAAGTAAATGGGGAGTTTGTGGATTGAATTGAAGTAAAGAAGAATTCAATATAAGTTGGAACTCTAGTCAAGGTAGAACTTGGAATATTAAATCAAGAATTTAGATCATTGACTCACAAAAGATAAATCAACATCAACTTCAAATAGCTTGGTTTTAGATTAGATGAATACAACCAAATAACTCAATCTCTTCTAAGTTAGATAATCAATGAAATACCATTAAAATATTAACTCTTATTATCCAGATTAAATTCGTAGATACCACTAAAGATTTATAATCTATCAAATAGCATTAATGATCTCAAGAGACCCAAAGCGCATATTTTTCCTAAGCACGAGCCTGTTAACTTATTAAGAACATGAAATACCATTGAATTGGTTGTAGCATATATTTAACCAAACATACACATAAAGATTAAACACAAAAGATATGAAAATACTTGAATAAAGATGAAGATAATTTGGGAACAAGAAATCTCACTAAATTCAAAGGTTGAAGAAATCAAGAACGCTACCGTAATTTTCTGATGAAAAAGAAAGTGTTTGGCTGAAGAGAAGTTGAGAGAAAATTTTGAGAAAAGGAAGTTACGTCAAAAAGTGATTTTAGGAAATAACCACCTTCCTTAATTAAATCCCTTTTTAATTTCCTTAATTAAAACTTCTTTAAAATAATCCTAATTAAGAGAAAACTCATATTAGACCTATTGGTAAATTAGCTCCTTAAAGATTCAAAGTTTTGACTCTTTTACAAAACAGTCACTAAAAACAGTTTCTAATCGTTACCTTTTGGTCACTAGCCAAAAATGTCTGATTTCCAAAACTCATTTTCCAAAATTGACTTTACCAAAAATGTCCATATATTTAATAATGATTTTTAGCTATTTTTGCAAATATTTTTCTTACCCAAAAATATTTAATCAAATTTTAAATCTCGAATCCGACTCGAATCTCTAACCCAATCCACCAGACCATCTAATCAGCCTATAAACCTCTAGGCCCAAAACCGAGGCGTTACAGAATTACTTTGCCAAGATTTTGCTAAGTTAATGCAATGTGAGTTTGAAATGAGCATGATAGGGGAGCTATCATTCTTCTTGGGGCTCCAAATCAAACAAAGGAAGGATGGCATCTTCATCAATCAAGCTAAGTACATCAAGGATATGCTCAAGAAATTTGGCTTAGAGAATTTGAAACCTCAAGCCACACTAATGAGCTCATCTACAAAGCTTGACAAAGATGGAGGTAAGTGTGTTGATTTAAAGCTTTATAGATCTATTATAGGATCTTTATCTTATCGCAAGTAGACCGGATATCACGTTTAGTGTTTTCTTGTGTGCTAGATTTCAAGCTAGTCCTAGAGAATCACACCTACACGCCGTTAAGAGAATCTTTAGATACCTTAGAGACACACCTTGTTTAGGCCTTTGCTATCCTAGAGATTCCTTCTTTAGTTGGCATGCTTATTCGGATGTGGATTATGGAGGTTGTAAGATAGATAGAAAGAGTACCTCTGGTACTTGTCAATTCATATGTAGTATGATCATATCGTGGTTTTCAAAGAAGCAAAATAGTGTAGCATTATCTACCAACGAGGCAACATATATTTTGGTTGGAATTTGTTGTGCTCAAGTCCTTTGGATGAAGCAACAACTCTTAGATTATGGATTGATGTAGGTACCATCCCTCTTAAGTGTGACAATACTAGTGCTATTTGTCTCACTAAGAATCCCATCCAACATCTAGAACCAAGCACATAGAGATAAGGCATCATTTTCATTAGAGATCATGTCTTGAAAAATGAGGTTGTTCTAGAATATGTAGACACCTTGAACCAACTAGCGGATATCTTTACCAAACCTTTAGACAAAGAGTGTTTTTGGTCTTTTTAGGAGATAGTTAGGGCTTACTAGCCTCTCTTGAACCTTAGAGCCTTTTTAGTGTCTAAAACTTGCTTGAATTTGGTTGATTTTATTACTTATGTGTTTTTGCTCTTATATACATCTATGCTTGCTACTAGGGGGAGTATGCATTTGTTTCTGCTCATACATGTAACAACCCCTTTCCGGCCTGGTAGGGAACCAGGTCGAAGTATGATGTCGGTGTTCGTTACAGTGATCAGTGTAATACTTTTAATCAATAATAAGTAAATCGGTGATTCATAAGTGATGTGACATTTATCGATAACTCAATATGACATTATAACAGTACAGTGAGGATAATAATTCGATACGAAGCTATGATTATCCATTTACGACCAATTTTGAACTTTTATAAGTTTTGAGGACTAAACTATAATTTCAGTAAATTAGAGGTCCTTTTCTAAACATGTACTTACCAATGTTTAATTCCATCTATAAATAGTGAGCATATCGATTTTCATACTAATCAAAGAACATTTACCCCTTTAGTTAAACCATTTATTAAATAATGACCATTTTGTAACTTTTAGACTTATTCTAGTAGCCCTTACCAGAATTACTTGTATCAGTACTGATACTCGAGGGGCCATATCGGTACGCTGTGTATTTCTTGCATATTATCAAATTCCAGTGACCAAGACGTGCATCGATACTCTTAATTATGTATTCATACACCTACATTATTAGGATTAAAAATTCTTTAGAACCAAGAATCCGTATCAGTACAGGCTAAGCCGTACAAGTACGTGTGCCCTAATTTCCAAATTGAATTTACATAGGGTACTAGTACTCTTGTGTCTATATCAATACCCAACTACAGAGAATTTCTAATGACAAATAATGGTATTGATATGTCAATGACCGTATCGATATGCCATATTGGACTATTATAATTTTACCTAGAAACGCCTACTTGTACCGATACGCCATGACCCGTATCGGTACGGCAAGACCTATAATGATAGATTTAGTTTGGTTTTTATCCAAACTGGCCTAGCAAACAATGTCCAAATCTTATGAAATTTTACAGGCAAGTTTATAACACTATAATCTGTTACCATGCTAAATTTCGTAGCTGTATGAATCCATATACTAGGTTTTTACCTTTTTAGGCCAATTATGCATGCTTAACCACTTTTAGCCAATTTCAAAACGACGTTTTAGGCCTTCAAGGCTTATACAAACTATAAGCAACATATACACAACAAAAGGGCTAAAAGTGATTAGTCTAGCTACTTTGCTACCATACTAGGAGTTTGTAGGGATAATATACATTACTTTAAGCTTGTAGTGACTTGTCAAAACTTCCAACGATCCCCGATCTCACAATGATGACTTCTTAACCTGAAATGCATGAGATGAAATGCATTCGAAATACTTTTCCTAGTGAGGTAGTCATATACGATATTGATAATAATAAGATGGATCTCGAATCATGATTTATCAGTGGTAATATAGTGATTCATATTCAATGACAAATGTATCACATTTCAATATTATCCCTTGGATCGAATCAAGTTAGTGAATACGCGAATTCATACGCCTCGCCAAATCAATGTATGGTCTAGTCCCTCCGCCTCGCCAAATGACCAATATCACAAATATCCCTCTGCCTTGCCACAATAAAGGCCATAGCCCAAGGACCGTAGTCCACCAGTACCAATGAGCTCATAAATTCTATGGCATGCCAATTGTATCCAATGTCCTTTCAAATACAAGGTTCGGTAACAATAACAGTAACAATATCGGTCACAATGACAATGTTTCAATAGTGATAACAATATCAATACCGGTGTTCAATGACAATGGCAATATCATTATCAATGACTAAATCGATACCTTATCAATGTTCAATGTCTATGACAATGATACTATCAATATTCAATGACCAATATACTTATGTTCCAATGTTTCGATGATGACAATGTCAATAATGATGATGCCATGTTTCATATTTCGATGCAATAACTTACCGATGCTTACCAATAAAGCCTCTAATGAGGTTCGATGCAATAATCTCTTTAACATAATGTTATCTATGCAATAATCGATATCAATGAAATTAGGAAAGACACCTAGCCTATTCCCGAGACTCTGACTACACTCACCTTGCTTTTCGAAGCTCTTACGGCTCTCGGATGACCACTCCCTTGTTCCTAGCTTTAGATGGAGATGGTGACCCTTTCTTCTCCAATTCTCGAGCTAGGTAAAACAATAGGATAGGTTAAAATTGATACAACGATATTGAATCAATATTCAAATTTGAAAATGCTATTAGCTATTGGATTTCCATGGATTTGAGCTTTGAAAATCCTAAGTTTACCATAGGTTTTCAAAACTTTAACCTGGAATTAAACATCAAATATCAATGGAGTTTGCAGTTAATTAGGGGCTTAAGCTTATCCAATCAAGAGCTATTCAATTAAATCGATGGATCGAAGAAAACTTAAGCTTAATACCAAGCTTCAATGGTGGTGCTTGCTTGGAGGTAAATGAAGAAAGGTCCTTGCTTAATCTACGATGAGTTTTTCCCTTCTTTCTTTTCTTTTCTAATTTAGTTCTAATAACTAAAATCTTTCCTTCAAGTGAAGGAAAGTTATCTGAGTGTCCCACGTAATGAGTGATTAAGCTTGGGGGCGGTCAATTACTTGATTGGTCCCTCAACTCCTCAAACTTTAAACTATTACCTCATTGATTCCAATTTTACAAATTAGTCACTAAATGACTTCCAATGTATTCAATAAGGTCCTTAAATAATAAATCGACTAGATTAGAGTCCAATATCAATATAATTGACCACATGGTCAAAGTCAATGCAATATTTGGACCTTTCCGGTGTAGGATTTTTTATCACTAGAACCCAATTCCGACTAGACCAGTTTTTGGGGTGTTGCAGTACATGATAATCTCATATCATACTCATGCATTTCGATTCAATTAAAAATAGCATTTTTGGCACAAGGGTACTGATACAGGGTACCACGTATTGGTACATGTTCATGAGACAAGATCGGTATAGGCTAACCTATACCGATACGAGCAAGGGATCAGCACGGCTAAAAATCGTACCAGTACGCGGTGTTGATACACAGGGGTGGCGTACCGTTACACGTGGCCGCTGGGGTCTTTAAATGTCATTCAAAGAGGGTTTTGCAAATCAAATTCAAATCCTATTTTTTCTCTAAAACCCTAGGTCAACTTTTTCTATAAAAACCTCTCAAATCCTTTTTTTCACACAATTACTCAAAATCTTTTGGGGTCTTTTGGTTTTTACAACAAACCCAAGCAAAATCATCAAGCTTTGTGCACAATCATCTCGTCATTCATCTATAATCCCGTATTTAAGGTATAAACTCTTTTTCTTTTTATTTTCGATTTCTTTATATTTGTATATTGTTTTAAATCAAAAACTGTATATTTAGGATGTTTATAGATTAGGTTTTAAAGTTTTTACAAAAATCTTTTCAAAACTGAATTTTTTTTGTTCGAATATAAAATTATACTTGTATATTTTTCTACACTATTTTTCAATTTTTCATTCACCAAAAATTCTTTTATACTTGTATATGATTTTAAACTATACAATATATATTTTTACAATACCTTGATCATTGGATTGTTTATTAGATTAAATGTGATATTTATGCATACATTGTTTTTGTGTTTTGATTTTTTTTTCAAGTTTTATTAAAGGTCCTAAGAAAAGAATGAGAAAGGAGATTGGATCTAGTTCTTCAAATCCAAATCCTTCTGAACTAGTCCCGAAAACAACGGTACAAAACCAAACTTAATCGTGATTTTTCAAAAGTGTTTTAATGAGCCTCATTATCCCCGAGAGAGCGTGTGGTTACTTTACCTTTCATGACTTTCGACGAATTTAATTTTCGCTACCTCGATTTAATAACTCAATGGAAGTTCATACCTTTTTTTAGTATCCCCGGGATTTGGTATAAAAATCTTGTCATTGTTTTTTACTCAAATGCCCATTGTGTTTACAACCGTGAGAGAACCGAAGTTGTTGCTTTAGAGTCATACCTAATGGGCAAAAAGTTTTTACTTGATTCTACCATAATAGCCGATCTTTTGGGTTTGGATGATACGGGTTGGGATGATGAAGAGGATTTTCCCAAGCGTTATAGTGGCTCCGTCAATGTGCTCGATGCTCATAAGCACTTCCTTCACTTTCTCATCACTTGGTGGTTTCGGCCATCCGGTGGTAAGTGGTCTACTATATGCCAAATTGACGAATTTTGGCTTTATTACTTTCTTGAGGGTAAGCGTCCTAACCTAGCTCAAATCATGTTTGTCGAGCTTGTTCATTTGGTTCAAAATCGCCATACTACTTGTGTCTCATCCTTCACCTGTGGTGCCGCCTTGAGTTTTATGTTCCACAAGCTTGAGATCGATTGTTCCTTTGACCTTGTCGTGCTCCTCACCGATCTGATTGATGACAAGTCTCTTAGGAAGGCTAAGTTCACCTTCTACAATGATGAATGGATTGGAGTTGCAGACCTTCCTCGTGATGCTCAACCCGATCCAGTAGAAGTTCCTCCACTTGCTCAAGCTCCGGTCGCTCTTTCTCCGCCTTCCCTTGATGTTCTTATGGCTTATCTTGATGGGAAGTTTGCATCTTTGGATACGACCATGACCTCCGGCTTCACTACTCTTAACAATCGCATGACATCCATTGAATTCATTCAAGCTTTGATGGATCTAACTCTCACCGCTTTTCATGGTGAGTGGCGTAGACATTCTCTTGGTCATGATGCCATGGAAGATGAGGATGAAGATGAGGATAAAGACGACGAGGATGCTCCTTAGGCTTTTACATCTCATATCATATTAGATTTTATGCACCTATGTTATTTGTTTTATGAACTCATATGCTTTATGGTTATTTGTTTTGGATTATGTTTTTAGGTTTAAGTTGGATTTTCATTGTTGCTTTGAATTTTATGCCTTTGAAATTTAATGATATCTATGTTGTTTCCTTTATGCTTGGAGCACTTTATTGTTTATATCTTGCTTTGTTTATCCCATTGATTTTGATCTAACAAAAAAGGGAGAAGTAAATAAGATTAAATTTTTCAAATTTTTCAAAAGATACATCTTTTATAGCCTTAAAGAAAGGGGGTTATTTTTCAAAAAGTCTTAAAAATTTATTTGGGTTTTGTTATATCAAAAAGAGGGATATTGTAAAGCTAAATTTGATTTTGATATAACAAAGAGTTTCAAGGACTTATTTGTAAAATTGAATAAATTTTTAAGTACTCAAAATTACTGACAAAATGACAAGGATTCGAACACAAAATTATTTCTAAATCAAAAAACTAAAACCCCATATATTTTCCAAGTGTTTTTGTACTCAAATGGTTGATTTTGGTCCATGAGTACGGATACGCCCTTGGCCGTATCAATACGATTTTTAGCTACTGGAAAACTATTTTATACAAAATAGCTATTGGATAACGATACGCGTATAGCCGTATCGGTATGCCATTCATACCTGAGAACCAAATATGCTTTAAGTATCGATACGCATTCATTCATACCGATATAGGGTCTTTAGATTTGAAAAATCTTACATTTAATGATATAGTCGTTACCTTGTCAATTTTATTAGAACTATAAATTTGAAAATTAGTTATACCATACTGATACGCCCTTAGGCGTACCGATACAATTTTTCATATACTTTTTCTTCAGATTCTAGTGAGCAAAAATGGTACTGATATTGTATGGACAGTACCGGTATGCATTTGTAAAACAAGCTTCTCGTATCGATACACCCTCTTGCGTATCGATACGTCCCTTTGTACAACGGCTATTTCCTCTTATGGCAGGTACCGATATGATAGCCCATGTACCGATACTGAGGGTAGGCAGACTACATTTATTGCGGGAAAATAGCCTCCAACGGCTATATTTATGATCCCAACTACCCAAACGGTTAGAAATCAATGAGGACGTATAAATTCAAGTCTCCAAAGCTACAACAACAACAAGTATTCAAGTCTTAAGCATTCAAGTAAAAATCCAACATGTTTGAGCCTATTAGAGTCATATCTTTGTAACCCACTTGAGTGGTACTTATTGTAACCTTTTGTAATCAAGTCTTGGGTTGAGTGAACTTGTAAATTGGCAAACACGTAACTTTTGAGAGAATTTTCAGTTTGTCAAACATTTCTTGTAAAAGAGAGAGTTTGATCAAAGTTTTGGGTAGAAAGCTTTGATTGTGTAACAGTTGCCTCCTTAGCCTAGAAAAGCGGAAGAAATTCTTAGTGAATTTGCTGGAAATCCTTAGTGGGAAGCTAAGGTAGTGGATGTAGATCTTGTTAGAAAGTTGAACCACTATAAATACTTGTGTCTCTATTTTTTATCTTTCCATTTGTTTCCCTCATTTTTTAAATTGTCAATTCACCCCTCTCTTGGCAAAATCACTTTGATTGATCATCCCAACAAAACACTGCATAGCATAGATAGGGATTGCTTGAAGAACACTTTTAATAAAGACGTATTTTCCCCATAGAAAGGAATTGAACACCTTAATTATGAGTTTTCTTGTTGAATCGATCAAAGTAGTAGTTGAACGCTTCCTTTTTGTTCCTCCCTGCCATTGTTGGCAACCCTAAGTATGTTCAAGGTTAGATGACACATGTACCCTCAACAAGGATCTAATATGCACTCTAACGTTATGATCAACGTTACTGCTAAAGAATACAAGGGATTTGTCAAATTTACCCTTTTCTCAGAAGCATTACTAGATACTTAAAACATTCTTCATATTATTGGCTCCCAAAACTATTGCTTCACCAAATAATATACTATCATCAGCAAATAGTAAGTGGCCAACTTCCAGTCTCTCACGACCAATTGTTGCACCTTTTATGGACTTGTCTCGGTTAGCAACATTTAAAAGAACCAATAGACCCTTTGCACATACGAGGAAGAGATAGGGGCCAAGGGATCTCATTGTCTTAGGCCTCGAGCATGTTTAAAATGATTGCCAACAGCTCCATTACGACCAACCGAGTATGACACCATTCTAACACAACTTATAACCATGTTCACCCATATTTCGGCAAAACCCAGCTTTAATAACATTTCTTACAAGAATGACCATTCAACTCTATCATATGCCTTACTCAAGTAAGCTTTGAGTGCAAATGAACCCTGCTTCCTAGCGTGCTTTTTCTATATCGAATTCAAAACTTCATATGCAATGATAATATTATCTGAAATTTGTCAGCCCGAAATGAAAGTACCTTGAGACTTATCAATATAATCGTCTAGGGAAAGAGATAATCTACAAACCGATACCTTTACTACGATTTTATACAGCACATTACAAAAGCTTATTGTCCTAAATTGTTTCATGTTTTTAGGCTGGTCAACCATTGGCACAAGCTGGCCAAAGTAAGGAATTCTAAATCTCCAGTTATCCAGTTTCTATGAGAATCAAATAAGCCCTTTACTGCATTCCTTTTCCTACGGTACGATGCATGGCTATGGAAAAATTGGGTTTTTTGTCACCATGTTGGAGCCAATTAGAACGTGTTCTTTGTTCCCAAAAGAGCTCGTCCTTGTCTGCTTCCAAGTTAAGACCAAGCTTAACTTCAATCAGCTCTTGGAGGGCCTCCTCATCTGGATCAAAACTCGATAACTATCTCAATCGATTTTGTAGAGAGTGCTTGCGTGCAAATGACTCATTTTTTTCAGCCCCAGGACAGCAATGATAGACCCAAGTTATGAAGCTTGTTGGGCACATCATCGCTTGTACTCTTCCAACAATTCTTAGTAAGCTGCTCTACCTTTCCTCTATAATCCAATGGGCATCAAAACGAAAGGAATCTCTCCTGGTCATTTGGTATTGGAAATTATGTCTGTCTGTGTCAATTAATAATGGGTAGTGATCAAAGATTGTATGTGATAAATGGGACACATGATGGCCAGGATGCATACTCCACCAATTGGAATTAGCAACTGCTCTATCTAATCATTCACGAATGTTGTTCTTTGGCAGACGACCTCTCTCCCATGTATACTAGTTGCCACTAAAGCCAAATCACCAATATCATAGTCATTCAAAGCTTCGCAGAATCCAAACATGTTTCATTAAGATCGCAACCTGCCTCCTTGCTTCTCAAAGGAATATACAATTTCACTAAAGTCTCCAGCAACTAACCATGGCAACGATTGATCAGACCCCAATTGACGTAACAAATCCCATGATACAGATCGACCTTTCTCAACAGGATTGCCATAGAACCTTGTAAATCTCAACACTACATCATCATTCTCTTTGACCACAACATCTATGTGAGAGCGTGAATAGCTTCTGAATGTTATATTAGTATCTGGTTTCCACCCTAGAGACAAACCTCCTCGTGAACCCATAACATCAACATCTATATCAAATAAAAAGCCACACTTTCGACGTACTCTTTCCATTCTCCTCACACTAAGTTTTGTTTCCATGAGAAATAAAATTTGGTGATGGCTATCTCTTCGAGAATTTCTGAGATGGTTCACTGCCTGTGGCTTACCTAATCCACAGACGTTCTAGCATACAAGCTTCATGGCATCCAGCTGCTCTACCTAACTGAGCCAGTCTGATTTCTCATTAACATCACCAGGTGCACCAAAATCTGTATTCCCTGAAACTGTCGACACCTCTCCCACAATTCTTTGTCGTTTTCCTATCCAAAATCGTTAATGGGTTATCTTCAGCGTTAGATCCCAACTCTATATGGCCATATGCCTAATGAGTGGGCCCCATGTTGTTAGTGTTCTCCACGTCTAAATTGGCAGGTCTCCCCAAACCCTATTGCATGTTGCCATGGGGGATTGTAGTAAGTTTGACAAGTTTGATAACTGTCCGTGCATTCATAACTGCTGATGCACGCCCGTGACAACCTTGATCTCAACTAGCGAAGCTCTAATAACTTCTTCCTCTCTTAACCATCTGCTCGGCTCTGGCAGTCCTCTTCTCGTCGAAGCTCGGAGAGATAAGTCCTCCCAAACACCACCTCATTTGAATTCATCGTCAATCGTAGAGGAAAAAAACTCTCCCCATGGCCAATCTTTCCACATACAGAGCAAAACAATGTAATTTTCTCATACTGTCAACGAACATAGGCGCTTCAATACTTCCCCAATGCTATCTTCTTTTCCCTTTTCAAAGGATAATTCACGTTAAGAATAACCTTAACTCGCATAGACTACTTTCTCCCAGAAATCATCAGCTTCAAATCATATTCAAAAAATTGTCCAATGAAGTTTCCAAACTGACGAGCCATTGGCTCAGACATTAACCCTGGAGGTAGGTCATGAATCTGGACCCAAAACATTGTAGAATCCAACTGTACAGTTAAGGGATCCTCCCTTTTTACTAGCTTGTGTAGAAGCAATAAATGGTTATTGAAGAACTAAGAGCAACCATCCATAACCTGAAACATGTTGACCTCATAATAGAATTGAAAACAGATCCTTTTCCTCTTTCTCTTATACTTGTAATTGATATACCCCCTAAAGGGTACCACACATCTGCTAGCGTAGTCCTCATCGAAAAAATGCACCACACTAGCCGTTAAAAATCTTCTAACCAGACACAACTCATACTCATCAGCAACCTCTTTAGTTTTAGAGGGGAGCGCAAAGGCTTCCTCCTCACCATCATCTATTGACAAAATCACCAAATCAACATCCATCTATGAACAGAATCACCAACCACACCTTAGTAATCTAAACGAGATCCAGAAGAAAAGGATAAAAGAACGTGTAAAACTGCAGACAACGAGCATAAAAATTGTAGATACTTGAGAAAATAAAACCAAAACTACATGAAATTTAAATTTTTTTCAATGTTAGAACAATTTTACTTATAAAAAATAACGGATTGAACATAAGTTAACTCAATTTAGGTTTAAAAATAAAAATATATTAATTATATATTAACAATTTGGTTAATTTATTTATTTTGATTAACTAACAAATTTGGAATTGAATTAACCAATAATTAAATTTTTAAAAAATAAACACTTAAATTTTTTGGTATAATTTTTAATATCTAATTTATTGATTGACTAATCCAAATTAAATATTATATAAATTTATTAGCTATTATAATCCTGACTTGAAATACCCGTCGATCCAATAAAAATAATAATGTTTTTTATTTTATTTTTTCAAACCGGATACCCATTTTCTAATTTTTACGGGTTCACGGATCGGACCCGGACAATAATTTTTAAATTCCACTGATACCGACCCGGTTCTCTATTTGTATTTGTATTTATATATTTTTAAATTATTTACATTTTTAGTTAAAACTTGAACATTAAAATATTTGATTCCCAATTTTTTTACCCTAAATACCATCCATCCGACTCGTTCAATACTCCCACACAATCATCTCCCTCAACCCTACTCCTTCCGATCGACTGACCACCTGCCGTCTGACCGCTTGCCACCATCGCCACTCGTTGCCGTCTCAGAGGTCAGGTAAACACTGCTTTTCAGTATTTCAGTCTACCCGTTTCTCTCTTTGCCTCTTCTCAAACTTTGCTGTTTTGTTCTGTTTTTGTTTGTTTTTCTTTGGTATACTAGTCCGTCAGTTCGAGCTTTTGTTTTCTATTTCACTGTGGTGCTTTGCGGATCTTTTGGGTGTTAGAAATTATGGATATTTTATAGCAACCATAAATGCTAGAGCTTGATTATTTACTATTATTATGTTTAAAGATTCTAAATTATTGCTCGATTGTTTCCATGTTATACCTCATGTTGTGACCTTATAGATAGGAAGGAGGAGACGAATGATTTGCTATTAACTTTGTATGGTATTAGACAATCAGACTTTCATCGATTATGTTCTGCAGTCTGTATAGTCATATAAGACAGCTTTATGCTTTTTATTTTTTCTGAACGCATTTTGTTCTTGCCTATGCCCTATAGATAGTTTCTGTTCATCAGTCATGTTCCTTTTTTCTGATGTTATTTGTTGTCTGTAATTTAAATTGTTTTGACGATACTATTTCTGATGAAAAACTCATTTCTTAATTCATTGTTTTGACTGTAATCATCATCTTAACTGTTCTCTTGGTTCTTATTTAGTCCACTTTTTCCTACCAGCTCTGTGAGAATAAGTAATTTAGTCCACTTTTTACAGATTGGTTTATGATAGAAGTTCAAATTTTCAGCCAAGAGTATTTGTGTCATGGTTTTCATTGCTTTCACCTTTCATTGTATATGTTGTCACTTTTTGCATGTGTGTTTAACCAGTGATGGTAGGTTTAATTTTCTTCTATATAAGGAAGAAGGCATGTAAATATAAATAAACTAAACCAAAGCTCATGTGAACTTTGTTTGTTCTACGAACTATAAGTAACAAAAGTATATGTTTTTTCCAGAATATGTTTGGATTTCTAAACTTTATATTTGGATTATGCTATTATCTACTTTCGATTTTTAAGTTTGTCCTTTTGAATTATTATTTATTGTCTGATTTGTAAAAATTGCACAAATTTAATCTGGGCACCCGATTATTACAGGTACCCGGTATTCAAGAGTCGGGCTATGGACTGACATTTTTAATACCCTGAAATTCAGGTAGCCGGAACTTCGGGTACCCGAATATGACGTCCCTTAATTATAAGAATAACTTTCTCAAACTAATTTGATGATTAACCGATTAAATAAACTAAATTTTGATTGTTGAATTAATTGGTTTTAGTCTATTGCAGGATGAACTTCTGTTTTAGTCTAACAATAAAATCCATAATCTAAACTGAAAAATATACACTTTTTGGGTTTTAGTCTATTGCAGGATGAACTTCTGTTTTCTAACCCAAAACAAAATTAATTGCTCACCCACCCAATTAAAACCTAACATTTTCGGTATCCCTTTCCTTTTCAGCCTCTCATTTGCATCTCTGCTGCCGCCGTTCCACGCTGAAGCCCAAAGCTGCCATTGCTGTAATTCTCTTATTCTTTAATTTCGTATTACTGCATTGATATTATTTATAATTTGTTTATTGACTAAAGTGAGAAGGCAAGAACAACCTTTTTCTTTTCCTTCTAAATTCTTTTTACAATTATATTCAACCGTTGAGCTTGTTAATCCATCTCTGCTCACAGTCTTAACCTTTTGAAACCCTGGCTTAAACTAGTTTAGTTTACAATGGCGACGACCCCAGTTCCTCAAGATCAAAGAAAGCGCACTCTAGAAGAGGCACTGGAGCGAAGATTTGCCGTTGCTAAAGCAGAGCTTTTTCAACAACAGAAGAAGAACAATAAGACGTTTCTTGAGGAAGATGGAAAAGAAACTCCTAGCAGAAATTCTTCTTTTCTCAACACTCCCATTGCAACTTCCTCCAATTCCTCATCAAAGAAAGGTTTCCCCAAAGTTTTTAGTTATCTTCCCGTCCTCCTTTTCAATGTTTATTTGCTAATTTGTTTTTCACTTTTGTGTTACATTCAGGAAATTCCCCTTTCTCGGGTCCCTCTAGCTCGCAGGGTAGTTTCTGTTCTTTAACATTGCTGACTGTGGACATTTAAGTATGTTATATGCCTTGGTTTTGATTTGAGATGAATTGTAATTTTATGTATAGATGTTGAAGAAAATGGGGAAGCGTATTCCAAGCTTTCGCAGCCTATGCACGAGAATTTGCTACCTGCTAATTCCAAGGTGACATTTTACTGTTTGAATAGTGGCATCTAAAACTTCATAGTTCACAGAACGGATGGTAATCTTGATGTTACTTGTGTAGCTTTCCAACAAAAAAGGAAGCATGGCTGATAAGATATTACATGAGCTTCTTCAAGGTGGGGATGCGGCTCAAAAATATATGCAAGGTTCTAGAAGTTTAAAATTCGACAATTGGATCCTGCTTGATAATTTCGTGAAAGGGCGACTTATGTCTACCGGCTCTCAAATCAGGGCTTTGAAAACTCACTCTAAGCGCTCTAAAAGACATATGTCGATGAAGCAGCTTAAGAAATCAGGAGTACTTAAACTGCCTCAAGATAATCAAAAGTGAGTACTCTATCAAGGATATGGTTGATGCTCTTTTCCATTTCTTATTGTTGTTGGATTATTGTTATGAACCTTTGTGTCACATTCTTCTTCGCTACGAGGCATAAGTTCAGTAACCAGGATGTCTCTTTCCATTTTTACATCCTTTATGTGGATCTCTAGCAATGAATGCTTTGAGGTTTGTTCTACAATTTATAGAAAAATAGGGACAAAACAGCAGATCTCATTGTTGATTGTTATAATGGAAAAAAATGAGATTGCAACAAAAGGATTTTAGTTAGTAGTTCTTTCTGAATGTTATGTGTTGATGTTGTTCAATTGTTTAATTTTTTAAAAAATATTTGGTATGTCTTCGATCTTCAGGTTTGATACATTTAAACCAATGCATGAAATGTGGAAAGGCTACATGAGTCAACTTCTTATGTTGGTTATTCAGTCGTGTGGAGTTGGAGGGTAGTAGGTTTTATCGAACTGTATGATTGTTAAATAAATTTTGTTTGGGTCTGATTCTATATCCATTTGTAACTCATTGCAGGAAAAATCAGTTGGCTCAATGTATTATTGGTGCGGATCTACATGGTGCCCTCATTCTAGGTTAGATTATACTTCACTTCTGGAGCAATGATTCATATTATTCAGGCAACTTTATCTGTTCCTCTGGATGCAAAATTATTTAGACTTTTCAAGCAACCAACTTGATGATGGGAACAGTAGCGTATTTGAATAAATAATAGTGTTTTTTGAGGGATTCACACATTTTTGTATTGTTATGAAAGAATTTATTAGCCTCTTCTCATTAAAGTAGAATGATTCCTTGAAATACAAAATCCCATTTGAGAAAACCCGTAGGAGCCACTATAAGTTCCTCTATAGGTGCTTTTTATCAATTCTTTGATCACAATATCTCTAAATCAATTGAAAGATCAATTGTGTAGTTATCGAGTCTGTCTTTTTTTGTAGCTTTTGAGTACTTCGTTCCCCTTCTTTTGATTGAAAGCTTTGCTCAAAAATGGGTAGCCAAAGAAGTTTAGATCATGACCACATACGCAGGCTTGAATGATGCAGTAATTACTAGTTATAACTAATGGACTTCATCTGCAAAACATATGCCAATCGTTTCTCAAATTTTGTTTTTTCCCCTATTTTGTGGGTATTTACTGTAATCTTCTGTATTTTCTTGTAGTGGCTGAGTGCAAGGTAACTAGTTTCACTGGAGTTGGTGGTATTATGATTCATGAAACTGCGGAAACATTTGCTCTAATAACCCAAGACAATAAATTCCGAGGTAATTCAACCATACTATTTCTGATATCGCTAATTAGAACTTCTTTCTATCGGGCATCTGCTGTTTTGCCGTACCTGCACTCACAGTCACTTGCATATATCATAAATATATGGTGTATGCTGGTACTTATTTCTCTAAAGAAATACAAAACTATGGAGCTCTAGAGGCTATAGCTTCGAAATAAATGTCTTTGTAGCAAATACATGTTTCTCATCTGTTGCCTGTTTATATATATATATGTGTGTGTGTATGCATATATAGATATACATACATACATGCTTGCAGTAACTTAGCTTTGAAGCCATCTTTTAAAAATTGATAAGGCAATTTTATTTGGTCGATTTAGGCATTCCAATTTCTTTCTTTGTACTCTTTGTCCATATAGTTTACAATGAGAATAATGATGATTTAACCGTTCAACGTTATGCTCTTTGCAGTTGTGCCCAAAAAGTTATCAATCTTCATATTCCAAGTTGACTGCTGGAAAGTTACATTACAAGGCGATAAACTCACTTCGAGAAACTTGGGTTTGTGATGTTTTGATATTTATATTAAATATCCCATTTTAGGCTTTCCTTTTTCACTCAAGTTCAGATAGGTGAGTGTTAAAGTAACTTTTTTTTAACATATTTATCTCAAGAGAATATACCAAAAGATGAGAGTTGCAAGTTGAGGCACTTTATAGTTCCTTTACATGCTTTACTTAATGGTATTTGGACCCATCTGTAGTTGCATGAAAATGAATATATTGGGCTGCATGCCTATTGATTATTATACACATAATGATTGTTGAGCATTTGCCTTGTTTACAAGCTTTCCATCTGAAAATAGAATCCATGTATGTATGAGCTGTTGATTTGAGAGGAAACAAATCAAGTCACTATTACATCAGTTATTTGGTACCCTATACCCATAGTGTCAAAGATAAGGTATGGTCTCTTCTTTTAGGGTTTTTGTATTCCGATCGGTACGTTTAACATGAGTAGGAAGTGTGATTAGTTCCCCTTGTCTTTAATGGAAAAATGAAGAAAACGTAGTAGTCATGGTGTTTGTTTCAGTTCCTTTTTTTTGTCCAAGGGGAATGAATATAAAAGATCACGAGCATTACGTTACTATTTGTTGCTTTCATCGCAAACAAAGCAAAGGCAAAACACCCCCTTTCTTTTATTATTATTATTATTATTATTATTATTATTATTATTATTATTATTATTAAATTTGCAACCTCACCTTACCTTACCTTGTATTTTCGTATCCTCATAAAGAATGAAAGAGAGAAAAAAAAAGGTTCTATTAGAATTCAAGACATGGGCTTTTTCTAATGATTGCAACCTCAGTTTCCTTTTTATCTATTTCTTTTTGGTATAGTGTATGTTTGTTTTATGATTATGTTCGGGATTCGTGACTTTTTTTCTAACAATATTGTTTTTAAGATTCTAACTCGAGTTTTCTTCTTGAAAGAACAATATGTTGTTATTGCACTCAACCTTTGTTAATCCCTTTTTATCTATTTTAATGTGGCCTTAGGTACATCCAACCATTGGTTGAGTACTTGCGTACGGATAAAATAATGTTAACTTTTTAGTGTTAAAATTATATTTTTTTAAAAAAATCAGAGGATAAGAAAGCAAAAGTTTTGGCATGGTTTCGGAAGAAGCAATTTCTTGGAAGATGTTTTGATTTTCTAGGGATCCCCCTCGCACATGGTAGAAACCATTCATTTGAATTAATTCCATGTTTTACCATCTATGGCAGTTGCATTGCGTTGAATCATTTGCCTCTCACCATTGTCAATGCAAAACGAAAGTTCCAAAAAGGAATCTTTGGGATTTTCCAGGAATTGGTCTATATAATCCAGCTTTTATACAAAGGTCAGAGAGCTCAGTAGTAAATCCCGTACAAAAAAAAAAAGGAAATGTTTGTCCATCTCAACTATACTCAAATTGGCGGTTTAGTCCATATATTTTAATTCGATATTTATTACTTTTTATAATATTTTTAATTGGTCCAAACAGTTAACCTCATCGACCATTCCAATTAAAAAAAGCCCTTTTAACACAATTAATCCCAAAATTAGGCATCAAAACTAGAATTTGGCCAAAAGAAATGAATTCCTTGAAACTTTATGGCCACCACTGTTATTACTACTCAAACGGCTTACCGTTAAGATTTAAAGAATAAGAAGGAAAGGAAAACAAATCTGGTGAGATAAAACCCTGATTTTGAAGATATTTTGAAGCTTGTTTTTTTTATCCTTTACGTTGTCAATGTTAAGGGTGGAAAAAACAAACAAGAGATATGTCGTTAGTTTTGGCTGTAATAAACGAAAAAAGGCAGATTCAGAAAAAAAAAAACAAAGCTAAAACCTTTGGATTGGGACATGGGGGAGCCTAAACGACCAATCATGACACGTGAACGAGGACTAGCGTGACAAAAAGAGTGAACTTTCTTTTCTTTTTTGTATTTGAAAACGTCCCAATAAGCCCATTGCCATTGCTTTTGCTGCTTAACAAAAACAGTGAAAACCAAGATTTCCCACCATTGAAAACAAAAAGGAAATCACTTTAGCTTTAGGGAACTGACCTTGTTTGGGTGTTCTTTAAGGTTCTTTGTTTAAGGTAAGCCTCTTCAGGCAACTCTGTTTCTGTTTGAATTTTGTGTTTAAGGTTGGTTTTCATGGTGTTGGTGTGCTTTTTGTTTTCTGAAACAAAGTTTGATCTTTTGTTTTGGTAATGTTTTTAAGATTTTGTTTCTGGGTTTTGCTCACTTCATGTACATGTCTCCTTTTTCCTAGAAAACTCCATTTTCTCAGTTGATTTTTTCCCGGAAAAGAAAATCTGTAGCTTCACTTTTGTGACTGCAAAGCCTACGCCAATAGAAAGATCAGTCGTTTTCTTTGATTGGATTCACAGTGAAACGTAAATTCTTCAAAGACAAAATGATTCGGTCTCTGGTCTGTTCAACTATTTTCAATCATAAATTCCAAAAACCAATCCAATCCGAGCCATTAACTTCATTCATTTCTAGCTGATTCCTTGTGGAGGAAACACCAAAAAGGAGAATAAAAGGTGGAAACTTGTCATATTTTTTCTTAAATGATATATACTGTAATGAATTCATTTGATGTCAACCTTTTGTTGTTTCTTTGTTTTCAAACTTTGCCATTTGGTTATGGTTGGTGGGGTAGTGGGAGTAGTTTCTATGGAGTTTCTTTTAAGGAATTGTATTATTTGTTAGTTAGGTCTACATAACATATCACCCCAACTTTCATCAACTATTTGCTTTCTCTTCCTCTACATATACATATACACATATATGTATATATATATATATGATTTCTCTTAACTATTTGCAGGTTTTTGAAGCTGAGGACACATAAATCCTGCCCTTTCTCCAATTCAACTCGAGGGAATAAATTCGATCATGCAAACGCCAAAAGCAAGGTATAGTCGTCGTTAATCAATGTATTCATAGAATTCTAATCACTAGGCTTGATGAGTTAAGATTGTAAAGATTTATATGTCATACTGCATAATGTTTTGCTTAAAAACTTCCGTTACTCAAAATCGATACCAACAATGGATCTAGATAAGCTTTTTTTTCTCCAACGTTTTCTGTATGCTATTGGTGCATTTGTGTGTACATCATTCTCGACACGGAATAAACATGCCGGATCTGAAGATAGTTCACCAGTTGTTTTACTTGTGCTCGAAATGGTACAACCATCAGCTTCATTGATTTTCATTTTATGACAGTAAAACAAGCTCCGTAGCAGTGCCTCGGAAGAAATCTCCTTCAACACCTCGAACTGCTCGGCAATTGAAGATACCAGGAGCAGATTTGGACTCTGTTTCATCTCCAAACCCTGCAGGTAAGATGCCTAAAGACCGAAGTCCTAAGGCCACCGAGCATAAGGTACTGAGAACTCCAGTATCTGAGGTATTCTTAAGTCACTTGTTACAAGTCATAGAACATCTATTTGTTTACTTATCTATCTGCTGATTTGATTTCTACTCTTGTTGTATGAGTTCTAGCAGAATCGACCGAGCCGAATTACTGAACTTGAAGCACAGCTCGATCAACTCCGAGCTGATTTGAGAAAGTCAAAGGATCAACTGACTGCATCCGAGTCATGGAAGAGGCTAGCCCTTAAGGAGGCCGAGGAGGCCAAGAAACAGCTATCGACAATGTCCGCTAAGCTCGAAGAATCTGAGAAACAGTTTCTGGAAATTTCTGCTTCCGAGGATGACCGGGTGCAAGAACTCCGTAAAATCTCACAAGATCGAGATAGAGCATGGCAGTCTGAACTTGAGGCTGTCCAGAAACAGCACTCAATGGATTCTGCTGCATTGGCTTCTGCTATGAACGAAATTCAAAAACTTAAATTTCATCTTGAAAAGGTATGTGAATCCGAAGCCATTCAAACCAAGCATGCCGAGTCCGCACAAGCTGAGATTCGGAACTTGAGAATAGAACTGACTGAAACTCTCTCGTTGGTTGAAAAACTCAAGTCCGAGCTCACAGATCACCAAGAATCCAAAGCCCTGGCTCTTGAACTTGTTAGCAAAACCCGAATGCAATTCATTGCAGCAAATAAAACAATCAAAATGCTGCGTTCTAATGCAACCAAAGAAACGGACGCTTACAACACAATACTATTGGAGTTGGAGCAATCAAAAGCTAGAGTTAAGTCATTAGAGGGACTCGTTAGCAAGCTCCAAGTAGAATTGGTTGGTAATGGCAGCAACATTGTCAAGGATCCTGAATTCGATAAACAACGAAGGACCGAAGAAAACGAGGACATACAGCAGCTCAAAACCGAGCTTAATTTTGCCAAGCTTGAAGTTAGTCAATTAAGATCGGCATTGGATGCAGCTGAAGTGAGGTACCAAGAAGAATATATTAAAAGCACCCTGCAAATTAGAAGTGCTTATGAACAAGTGGAATGCATAAAAGTGGAGTCTTCACAGAGGGAGGCCGAACTTGAGGCCGAGTTGAAGCGAACCAAAGCCAATTTTGAAGAACTGAGATCAAAGTTAATGGATAAAAACGAGGGCCTGGATATGAAGATTGAGAAAAACAGTATGACAAAAGAGAATCAGAACTTGCAATGGAATTGAAGAAGTCGGAGGCCGATCTGACTGAATTGAAAGCAAACTTTATGGCCAAGGAAACCGAACTGAAGGCCGTAACCAAGCAAAATGAAATGCTCGAAAGGGAAATCGAGAAACGTGAAAAGGAGAGTAACAAAATTAGTGATGAATCTATTATGTTGTTAGAAGCAGCAAGGGCTGCAGAGCGAGTGGCATTGATGAAACTCGGATACTTAACGGAGGAAGCGGATAAGAGTAACCGAAGAGCAGCTCGGGTGAGCGAAGAGCTCGATTCAGCGCAAGCAGCGAAAACAGAAATGGAGGCGGAGTTGAGGAGACTAAAAGTGCAGGCAGATCAATGGAGAAAGGCTGCCGAGGCAGCTGCTGCAATGCTTACTAACAATGGGAAACATTTGGAGAAGAGTATGCCTTTTGATATCAACTATAAGCCAACAATTGGATGGGAAGACATGGATGACGACGACGACGATGATTCATCAAAGAAGAAGAATGGCAACATGTTGAAAAAGATTGGTGTGTTATGGAAGAAAGGACAGAAATAAGATCATAGCAGATTGCATATGATTCTGATATAAATATTTTGATGGTTTGGGTTTTTTTCTTCAGTTTATTAAGGTAATTTTGTTCATAAAATGTCTGCTTTAAGGGTGATTCCAATTCAGCTGTAGAATTAATGGAATACTTGGAAACCCCTTTAAAGAGACGATCTTATGTATGTGAAAACTTGTTCATTTTTTCTTTACTTTTGCTTCATTTGGATCAAAAGCATCTCCAAGTTAAAACAGTAACAGTATGTTCTCAATGCAAATTTACTCTATAACTCTATAGCTGTAATAAAGGGTTTTTTGAACGTATTGAAAATGAAAGATGGCGTCGTCACCGGCCACTTTGGTAGGTTATACTGTTAAAAATTAACTAGAGATTCAAAACATTTGGGTTCAAGAGTTGATTACGTGTAGAGAAGGATTAGCATCTCACGACGCTCAAAATTAGTATCGTGTTGATTTAGTGTTGTCTTTGCAAAAAAATAAAAATTTTAATTTAAAATTTAATCTCAAAAAGCGGTCTAAGAAGAATATTCTCTTATTTATGACAACCGAGAAAAATGACACTTCCTAGCTAGTTCTCGGAATATATTAGAAAATATTCCTTAATATTGAACCGAATTTAAAACCTTAAAATACGTACAAGAATATGATATATAATAATAACATAATATAATATACATACATACATATTATATAGTAATAGTAGTAATATAAATATACACATATATTTACATTCTGATGGTATAATTATAATATACAAAATATAATATAGTATACTTAATTATATTAAATATGTTAGTATAATATACATTACATTGAATAATAATAATAATAATAATAATAATAATAATAATATATGCATGAAGGACTAAAACAAAACAAAAAACGAATTAGGGGAGCCAAAATGAAAGCAATTTTTCTTGATTTTATAACCTAAAAAATTTTAGATCAGATTCATTCCTGGTTATTCTTTTTAGTTGGCCAATCTAGTTGGCCGATCCTCTCCCCTTGTTTTCTCTTTGTTTTTTTGCTTTCAAACCCTAGGATAAACAAAACCTCATCTTTTTCATACTCGAAAATTAAACCACTCCTTAGATCCGGTTGAAACAAAACATCGGCGGTTCAGATTTGACCATGCACGACGAAGGTGGTTCAAGTCGAACCGAGGTGATATTCGAAACGCCTTTTTACTTTATTCGATTTATTTCTTTTGCCTTGTTCGTTTTTTGTGTTTCCGATTAAAGTAATAACAGAAAATAGGAAAAGAAAGTTTTTTTTTATTTTCGAATCTAAAAAAGTCCTCATTTACATTGCAAATCGGGGTTTTTGTAACCCATAAATATACATATAAAATATAAAAAAACCAGCCTCCATTTATGTTGATTTGGCTGGTTATAATGTTTAAGATAATATCTTCTACTTTTTGTTTGCTTTTGTAGATCGATAATCATGTTTCTTTGCTTTTGCTTTGTCGTCGAAATGCGACTTGGCGGTGGAGCAAGGCGGTGGTGTCAGACTTGGGTTGTAGAGATGGCCGGGATTGGCGCGTGCAAGCTACGACAACCTAAAAGTTTAGGTTTATTTGGGTTATTTGTGAGTGGGCGGATTGGGTTTTGGGATAAGCATTTAGGTTTAGGTTATTTTATTGGAAAAAAGGGGTAATTATGGTTAATATGGATATGGGTATTTGGTTGTAAACGGGTTTTTTTGGGGTATGGGTTGGGTTGGGATTATATTAAAGTGGATTGGTTTAATTATTTGTTTGGTTTGTAATTGAATTTTAATTTTAATAAAATGAATATATTTTCATTTTTGGATTGGATTTAGTTTTGGGTTCAGGCCCGGGTTAATAAAAACGAGTTTGGGTTTGGGTCCGGACAAAAATGGGTATCACAATTGTCCTTCTTTGCTCATTGTTATGTAATAGGAATAGAGAAAAGACAAAGAATAGCCATTTTTGACCGGTCAGGTTTGGGTTCCTTCTCTGACCACCGCTTTTCTTGGGCTTCACTTGATCTGCTCGGCCGCTCTTGTAGGCAAAATCTTTAAATTGGAGGATTCGTTGGGGAAGCAAAATCTTCAACCTTGGATGATTCGCTGTAGGAGACAAAATGGGTTCAGCTTGCTACAACTCTGATGACGATGCAATACCTAGAGAAAATTTGACCTAGTTGCAACACTAACGAAGAGGCAAGGTCTACAAAACTTGATCAACACTGACGAAGAGGCATGATCAAATGGAGGCTCTGATGTTTGATCCAGCTGCAACACTGACAAAGAGGCAAGATCGGTAAATTTTTCTTTTTCTCTTTCTTTTTTTTATTTTTTTCTTTTTTCTTCTTCCTTTGTTCTTTTTATTTTTTTCTTTTTACTTTTTTCATGGCTACAGCATTTACGAGGAGAGGAATTTAAAAGTCAGTAAATTTTGACCAAGCTACAGACCGACGAAGAGGCAAGATTTATAGTTAGTAAGGTCGATCCAGCTACGACACCGATGAAGAGGCAGGATCGGGAGTTAGTGAATTTAGTCTAGCTACAACACCGATGAAAAGGCAAAACCAAGAGTTAGTAGGGTTTAACCTAGCTACAACACCGATGAAGAGGCAGAGTTTGAAGTTAAAAATTTTGATCTAGTTGCAACACTGATGAAGAGGAAGGATTGAGAGTTAGTACATTTGGTCTAGCTTCAACATCGACGAAGAGGCAAGACCAGAAGTTAGTACGGTTTGACCCAGCTACATCACGACGAAATTTTGGCAGAGGTAGTGTCCGAAAAGTTAAAAATTTTGTGGATTTGACAACACTTATTATAAGAGGCGAGGAGAGGTATGATTTTAAAGCACAAAAGTTTTGATCCATCTACAACCGACGAAGAGGTAAAAGACCAAGATTTGAGCAAATTTGGTCTAGCAACAACACAAAGAGGCATGGTATAAAGATAAAAAGTTTTGATCCAGCTACATTACCGACGAAGAGGCAGGATCAGAAGATGAAGCTTCTAATTTTGATTTTTTTTTTTTTGATTTTTTGAATTTTTCAAAATATATTTTTTTTATTTTTTTTGGATTTTTGGGTTTTTTTTTTTTGTATTTTTTATTTTTGATTTTTTTACTATAACTACAAGAAAGAGATAAGATCTGAAGAAGAAGTTTGGTCTAACTGCAACACCGACGAAGAGACAAGACTTGGATAGGGTTTGATTCGCTATACCACTGATAGAGAGATAAGATCCGAAATAAGTTGGTCTACCCCCACTGACAGAGGCATAACCCGCAAAACGTTTGATCTGCTACACCACCGACGGAGATGCAAGATCTAGAGAACGTGGGATCCACTACACCACTGACAGAGAGATGAGATCTAGAGAAAATTTTGATCAGAATACCACTAACGGAGAAACAAGATCTTCAAAAATTTGATCTGCCATACCACTAACAAAGATGCAGAATCTGGATTAAACTGGCCCACCACCACTAACGGGGCAAAATCGGAAAAAGTTGATTATGCTACTCCATGGTGGGAAGTCATGACCTAAAAACAAAATGAAACATTAGTTAGTAATCTTGTTCAAAAAATTTTACCTTTGTTATCTAGATGTTTGAGCTTTTTACGTAGTTAGCCTCCTTTAGGGCTAAATGTTGATCATCATGTTGTTGCCCCCACAATTGAGGTTCTTTGGTCTCTTTCCTAGATCTGTTTGTATGTTTAAGCCAAAAATAAATGTGTTATGGATGCACCTAACTTTGTGCTTTAATGCATATGTCTAGCCTAAACACATGATGACCTAAATGCATGTACGATGTATGCAATTAATGAAGAATAATCTCAATGAACGTGTGAATGACAAATTATGTTTTGCCCCTCAAAAGGATGCCCCTGATTCTATGGTGGTTAGATCTTTGTTTCTGATTAAACAGTGCTCAATGCCTTGTATATAAGGATGCCCCTCAACCTTTCTCAGATTCAATTGTCTTTCTTTGAAGTTACTCCATCGGAGGTGTGCCCCTCAAAAAATGCTTTGTAGCAAATTCATACTTTATTGCTTGAAAATTATAATGGCTCATGTTATGGTTATATTAAATCAAGATGTATGTCATAATAGCTTCTGATTTACGTTATGCACGGGTACAATCAGATTAAGATGAATAAAGGTATCTTTCATTGAAACTTGTAGTTTTGGGCCCTTACAAAAGGCTCTCATTGCCATTGGGCTTAGGCAAGTGAGATACACAAAAACATCACTTTGAAAAAGATGAAAACTACAAGGGGACCTACTATGGTCATAACAGTGTAATATCTAAGCCTGTTAAGCATGGGCTTCTTTCATACATGTCATTCTCAAAAAGGCATTGTTGGCATACTCAAGCGTTTTCATGCTTCGGTAAGAGGTCTTTGTTTGTGGCTGGCCCAGCTAAGTCCTCAAAACTTACCACCCCAAGCTTAATAAATTTTTCTACAAGCTTTTTGAAGCCTATGCAGTTCTCAATCGAGTGGCCTACTTGCCCCGCATGATAATCACATCTCACATTGGCATTATACCATCTTGAGAAAGGAGGTTGTACTAGAGCTTGATAGAAAGGTGCCACTATATGGCTGTCGTACAATTGTTTGTACATTTCTCCATAGAAATTTGGTAGCGACATAAACTCCATCTTTTCTGTATTACTCTTTTGTCTGAAATCTTGGCTTGAGGAACTTTGAGAACTCGTAGCTTTGGGTTGTGTCATTGTTACCTGTTTTGAAAAACCCACATTATAAACTCTCGAAGAGTTCACTTCATTGTCCCTCTTCCCATATGATGGCTTCTTGTGGGAGGAACTTCCACCGGTGTCGATCTTACCATTCTTAACGACATTCTCGATGAGCTCACCAGATCGCACTAGGTCGACAAAATTGGTAGCTGCATTTCCTATAAGGCGATCTAGAATTGGGCCTTTCAATGTTTGGATAAATATGACCACTGTCTCCTTTTTGCCAAGCAGGGGTTGAACTTGTGCCACCACATCTCTCTAACATTGTGCGTATTCCCTAAAGCTTTCATTTGACTTTTGCTTCATATGTTGTAAAGTCTAACGGTCTAGCACCATATCACTGACATGCCAATATTGCTCTAGAAAAGCCTTGGCCAAGTCATTCCATGATCTTATCTGATGACGACTCAATTGGTTATACCATCTGGTGGCAGATCCAGTTAAACTATCTTGAAAACAATTGATCAATAACTTGTCATCTCTACCATAACCCGTCATCCTTCTTTTCAAACATGGTAAGATGAGCATGGGGATAACTCATCCCATCATACTTTTCAAATTCTTGAACTTAGGGGGTAGCATCAAGTCTGGGACGAGGCTAAGTTTGTTAGCATCAAACTCACTGAAGGTGTCCACTACCTCTATGGCTCCTATCTTTTCCTCGAGCCACTTGCAACAGTCGTCGATCTCTTTTGAAGTCTCCATTTTTAGTTTCTTGATCTCGACCAACTGATCTATTTCTGAGACAAAATTTTTAGCTTGATTTCCCTCGGACTTAGCTTCTGATGTAGTGGGTACATTCACAGGGGAAAAGGCGGGGACCTAATGAAGTAGTGACTTCCCTCGAGAAAGTATTATTTGAAGGTCAGGTCGAACCTTAGCATGAGTAGGAGTAAACCCCGGAAGATACACAAGGCCTTTGTTTCTCATCAGTGGGATTTTTCGTAGGATTTGCAGCAAAAGCCCCTTCTTGCCTAGGGAGCTTATGTCCTAGCATTTGTGCCATTTGGCTTAGCATATCTTGCTGGCATTTCTTGATTTGTTCCCTCATATCTTGTTGGGCTTTAGCTAACTGGTCCTCCAACTTCTTAGTCAAATTTGCTTGTATGTCCCTTTGAGTTTGCTCAATCTTGTCCAATCTATCTTCATTCATCATTTTGGTCTTGTGTCGAGTTCTGTAAGGGTGCTGAATTGGCTGACTTTTGTTCTATCCAGTATCACTGTCATAGGGCATCCCAAGAATCAATCTTAAATTTTCAAGAATGCATGTAGATGCAAGGTGCATGTCCTAGATGCGAAGGTACTGATTCAAAAATAGTTCTCGTGGCATACAATCCTAAACTCACGAGATTCATTTGCAACTTTGAATGTTGCATTGACATCTAGGGTACTAGATTTTCTCCCGTTGACAAATCTTTTTTAATTGAGAACCGAGTTGTGAATCAGTATTTCATGCTTATGAAATGCAAAGATTAGAATGTGATAATGGTATCAAGCAATTAGTGCAAAATGAATGGGTTTAATATGATGTGATCAAAAAGAGAAAATATGCCAGTTCAAATTAAAATGAATGAATAAATTAATGAAAAATAAAGTAAAAATTAAAACAGGTAAAAAATGTACATAAATAGCAAATAAAGGCATCAAATAAGCAAGCGAGACCTAATAGGGTTACTGCTAAACGGAAAGAGTACCGGTGTGACTTTAAAAGGTGGGCTTTATGGGCTATTATATGCGGTTAGGATCTAGAGAAAAACAGTACCCGAATTGTCGCTAAGACATCAATTCGGGAGGATACTTTCCCTTATACCATACGGAGGTGAAAACCCCACGAAATATAAGGTTGGTACCCCGAAGTGAATTACAATGCCATACAGAGGTGAAGACCCTATGAGACAAAGTAATCACTCCCACTTAGCGGTTACGGAGCCCGAATAGCTCATACATGAATACCGAGGGATTAAAAATAAAATTAAATCGAGTTTTTTTATTTTTTACAAGACAACACAAAATCAACAATAACCTGACTTTCTAAAAAAGCCCATAGAGGAGTCGTCATCTATAATAAAGGGTTTTTTTTGAACATATTGAAAATGGGAGATGGAGTCGCCACCGGCCACTTTGGTAGGTCAGACACCATTAAAAATTAACCAGAGATTCAAAACATTTGGGTTCGGGAGTCAGTTACGTGTGGGGAAGGACTAGCACCACATGACGCCCAAAATTCGTATTGTGTTGATTTAGTGTTGTCTTTGCAAGAAAATAAAAATTTAATTTTAATTTAAGATTTAATCCCAAAAGGCGGTCTAAGGAGAATATTCATTTAGTTACGATAACCTAGAAAGATGGCACATGAATGAGTCAAGACACCACTTCCTAGCCAGTTCTAAATATATTAGAAAATATCCCTTAATATTGAACCGAATTTAAAACCTTAAAATACATACAAAGATATGTTAAAAAAGAAAATATGATATATAATAATAACATAATATAGTATACATACATATATATATTATAAATTATAATACATACATATTATATAGTAATAGTAGTAATAATAATATAGTATAATATAATATAATATAATATAATATAATATAATATTATATATTATAATAATATATATAATATAAAAATATAATATAATATACTATAATTATATTAAATATGTATATATATAATATACATTACTATATGAATAATATATAATAATAATAATAATAATAATAATAATAATAATAATAATATATACATCGAGGACTAAAACAAAAGAAAAATGATATGAATTATGATATGAGCCAAAATGAAAGATAATATGGGATGATATAATATAATTGAAAATCTAAAAAAAAAAAACAAATTAGGGATTAGATAGGGGCGATTGATTAAACCATGGGGACTAGAGAGAAAAATGTAAAAAGGCTTGGGGCGGGGGACTTCGTACGTAGTTTACCCATTTTTCTTGATTTTATAACCTAAAAAATTTTTAGACCTGGTTCATTCCTGGTTATTCTTTTTAGTTGGTCGATCCTCTCCCCTTATTTTTTCTCTCTTTTTTTTTTTGCTTTCAAACCCTAGGATAAACAAAACCTCTTCTTTTTCATACTCAAAAATTAAACCACTTCTTAGATATGGTTGAAACAAAACATCGGCGGTTCATATTCGACCATGCACGACAATGGTGGTTCAAGATCGAATCGAGGTGGTATTCAAAACGCCCTTTTACTTGATTTGATTTATTTCTTTTGCCTTGTTTTTTTGTGTTTTCGATTGAAGTAGTAGCAGAAAATAGGAAAAGAAAGTTGTTTTTTTATTTTGAATCTGAAAAAAAGTCCCCATTTACATTGCAGATCTAAGATTTTTATAACCCATAAATATACATATAAAAATATAAAAAGCAGCCTCCAATTATGTTGATTTGGCCGGTTACAATGTTTAAGATAATATCTTCTACTTTTTGTTTGCTTTTGTTGATTTGATAGGCGGTGAAGTAGACTTGTTAGGTGACGGATTTGACTGAGGCAGTGAGGCGGAGGCAGGAGAGGGTAGCCGGTTGGCTCGACGGTGGCTAGGGTTTGCTAAATAGTTTAGATTTATTTAGGTTATTTGTAAGTGGGCCGGATTGAGTTTTGAGTTATTGTAAATTGGTTATTTGGGTATTGAATTTAATATATAAAATGGGTATGGTTGGTAATAAGCACATGGGTATTGGATGGGTTTGTATTTGGGGTATGGGCTCATAAAATTGTAATAAATGGTTTATGGGTTTAATTATTGGGTTTAGTTTGTAATAATGATAATAATAAAAAGATCTAATTTTTTATTGGATTTTGGGTTTTGGCTATTGGGCTTATTTCAATGTTGTTACTTCTTTTTCCTCGAATTTAGAAAGTTTGTTAATGTTGGTGATTAAGTCGTGAAAGAATTCTAGACTTTAGGTCAGGGCAAAAGATAAGTAAAGAGGGATATTTAAGAAAGGAAGGGTAGTGTATAAAGATTATATATGGATAATTGTATACTCTCTTGGTACCTAGATGGAGAAGTTATATCATAGGTCCGTCCCGCCACATCATTTATCGTCACATCTAATAAATTACTCATTTCAATAATTTTTACCATGTAAAGATTCACTTAGTAAAAAGATGACTTGGAAAAAAATAATGAAATAGATAGTTTTTATTGGTTGAGACCATAAATGACGCAGCGGGACGGACCTATAATATAATTTTTTTGTGTTGTCAAACTCATTAAATTTATTGTAAAAATCAATAAGATGATGACCCCTTTAAAATTAACATTAAATTTTTTACTCTAAATTTTAAGCAATAATTGCAATTGCCTCGTCCTTTTAAAATTCTAAATGATAATGTTTCAAATTCATGACCTTAAATGATAATTTTCAATTTCAACCCTTCAAAATTTTATAATTTATATTTTGTTCACATATTACACACATAAAAATTTGAATAAATTAAAATATTTAACTATTTATTGTGTGTAAAAAAATCAACTATAAGTTTATAGTTAATGGAATTAATATTTTGAATCAATAACTAACTTGATTCAAGCATCATGCGTATAAAAGATTAAATCATATTTTTAAATAAAATAGTTAAATTATTAACATATACATTGTACAAAAAGTCTTGTTATACTAGATTAGATATTTTTTGGATTCTCAAATGTTTTTGGATTGATATTGACACGATATCAATTATATATTGATATTGAAAATTTCTTTTCGATTCTAAAATGTCTTACACTAATTAAAAATGGTTGCCATTGTTGATTGAGTCTTTCTACCATTGTTACCAAGGATGTAGCCACTCATGAGGTGGGAGGGTTGTTATCCTTCCCAAACCTTTTAGTATATGACATTTCAGGTCAGTTTTAGTTTAAATATTAGTTAATTAAAATATTTTCTCCTCCTAAATTTTAGATTTAAATACTTAATTCGAGAAATGGTTCTCTTATAGTAACATGAGAATTTGAGAAACATGAAGGATAATAGAGATAATTTTTTTAGAAAAATAATTAGTCTATCCTTTCATTCGTAGCCGATAGTAGATGAACAAAATCAATAAGGTTAAGGGGTTGAGTTTCATAGAAATTAAGGTGAGATAAAGCTTAAACTCATAAGTTTTCATGGTTCATATATGATATTTTGTTTTTAATTTGATTGAAAATTAATAATAATATGTTTGGATTTGGGAGGAATTGCATCATGATTGTACATTGGGCTAAATGGATTTGAGTTAGCTTAGTTTCTCTTCTTATTATATCAAAAAAATAAAATATTAATTTATAATACATTTACAGTTTTAATTTAGGTAAAGATGTATTAATTGTATTGTATATATAATTTAAAAATTGTTTATTGGTAAAAGATGTATTATTTGTATTTCATGTATTCTTTATTGAAAAATATAGTTTTATTATGTTTATTAATTGCCATGTGTGGCTGCCACCTCAGCTGGGATGATATCCATTGGGTAGATGTAACATTGCCCATTATATATTGGCTCTATTCGGCGCACAACTTTTTGAGTTGAAATTAGATGTTTGAACCATTTTGAGAGGTTTAACTAGACAAATATGTTAATTTGAATGTTTGGTAAATAGAGAATTTTAACGACGGACTGGGTGAAACCTCTCTATTTGAAAAAACTCATTTTACAAGCTTTTTGAGTTGAAAGATTAGATAAAAGAGTTGTAAAGATTTTTTGTCCTTGACAATTACAAAAAAATTCTCTTAATAACATAAATTTAAATAATAATAGAATTAAAAATATAATTTCATAAACAAGAATTTAATATATAAACTAATTTATACATCTAAATTAATAATTAAATAAATTATATACAAAATATAATTTCACAAATAAAAAATTAATCTATACATCTAAATTTAATAATTATTAAAATTATATTAGAAAATAATTTCATAAATAAGAAATTAATATATACATCTTTTGTATATACTTAGTAATGATATTAAAAAATAATTTCCATAATCTGATTAATATTAATATATACAAAAATTGATAACTAATAAATTATTCAAACAAGTATTGAATATAATCATGTCCATGTATGTTATTTTGTTTGTTCAAATAATCAAATGGTTGCGAATTTTATCAAACGCTTTTATACAATCAGCTAATGCAATCCGCTAGTCAAATCAGCTAACGTAGTGGTGGGTGCACGTATGCCCACCCTGAATTTTTTTTTGTTTTGTTAAATATCTATTTTATTTCTTTGTGCCCACCCTAAAATTCATTTGTGCCCACCCTGAAATTAAGCTAGAGTGGTTAATGTGGTTGGTACTTTATGTAAGAGAAAATAAATTCTTCAATCTAGTCAAATGTTTAAAACAAGAGAAGAATTATGAAGTGGGAAAATCTTCAATGGCCGTGAATTAAGAACAAAATTCTTATGTTCCTTTTTGGTGCTTCTATCTACACCATAACACTAAAAAACTAAATCCTACACTCTAACCCTAATTTCTAAATCATAAATCATAAACCCTAGACTCTCTACTTTTAATCCTAATTTCTAAATCACAAATCATTAATCATAAACCCTAAACCTTAAACCATATATTTTTTAATTTTGGGACATAAATAAGGGCACCAAAAAAGAGAAGAGGATTTTTATTTGTGGATTAAATCAAGAAGCTATTATAAAGAGAGTTGAAGAGACTCATTGGGGTTCACATTATAAAACCGTTGTTCGTTTGATTAATACGTTTCTTTCTATGATGGATGTGCTTGAAATTATTGAGGAAGATGGAAGATACTCGTTTGTGTTTAAATTGCACTTGCTGAAAATTGGGGTTATTATAAATTATCTCAAGCATTGAAACATAATCACCAGGACATTATGAATGTTATGCATTTAGTTAGTGTGTCAAAGCAACGATTTTAAATGGTGAGCGATGTGGGATGAAAATCATTACTTGAAGAAGTTTATTTGTTTTGTGAAAAGAATAACATTGAGGTTCTAAAGATGAAAGATGTATTTGTTGTTTTAGGGAGGTGTGGGAGAAAAAGTTCACGAAATTTCAAATTTGTATTATTTTATTAGATGATTAATAGACAACTCCAATAACATAATAATCGTTTATTAGACAAGTACGGAGTTACTTCTTTGTGTGGCTTACTTGGGTCCAAAAGACTTGTATCTTTCTTTTGATATGAATTTTAAAATCTTAGGGGCACCCCCTCCAGCCACCCTCTGGATCCATCCATAGTTGAGACAATGAAGCATGTTGTGTCCCACTTGTGTATTTACTTTTGAAGTTGACTTTAGTTCTACCTAGGGATGGACCAGAATCGAACATTCACAAGCATGGATGGAGCTAGGATCATATACTGGGAGGGGAAAAGGTCTATTAAGCTTTAAATCTAAAAATTGAAAGGGGAGCAAATCTTATTTTACTACTATTTAAATTAAAGAGACCTTAAATGCAATTATACCAAAAAATTTTAGGAGGGCCGATGCTATACATGTCTCTATCCATATTCGTAGGGGCCAAAATATTGAATTTAAAAAATACAATGGTTTATTAAGGATTTAAAACTCAAAATTCATGGGGCAAAGCCTAATTTGTCTAATATTTAAACTTATAAGGACTTAAATTGATATTAGATAAAAAAAAATTAATAATAGGGGCTCATTCTTCTTTAGTTCAATCCCTACTTGATTATATATTTAACAAACTCTTGTATTTTTTAATTTAAATATTTATTTTTACAAGGGCCAAATTGTAAGTAGACAAAAATCTATCAAATATTCTAATTTTATAGCTGGAACCAAGAACCCTTGGCCCCAAGGGATCTCAACGCCTAGTTTTACCGATTGCAATCATAAAGTTGATATAACGACCTGATTTTTTAGATTAGTACTCGAGTCTCGGTTTTGGATGTTGGAACTTTAAAGTGGATATAAAAGAATAAAATAATTATTTTGAAAATGTTATATGAAAGAGAGTAAGAGGAAAAGAGGGAAAAATCAAATTTCTCTCTCTCCTTTTTATTTTATCTTTCTTCTTCATTTTCTCTCATTTTCTCCTCATTCTCCATCAAGTATCCATGTCTAATTTATCGTCATCGGGATGTTCATGTTCAACACCTCTTACGCCATTGTGTTCACCTCACCGAGACGAGTCGTTTGAAGTTTAGGCCATTTCAGAATAGATTAGTTCCGGTGGTCAAAACCCATATCTGAGGACACCGACATGTTCACCAACGTTGAAATAACAGGTTTGGAGCTCGCCGCCGCTGTTCGACGATCGGAGCAGCCCTCACGTGCTGTCACTGCGCGTGGGCATGCTTTAGCACGTTGGAGAGCAATCCAGTCGGCTGGGCCAAGCCGTTGAGCCAGCCGGCCTGTTGAGCCAAGCCTGAGCCAACCTGCCAGCCGTTATTGACCGCGCCGCCAACCGTAGTTGACCGCGCCGCCATCGCCGTCATTGATCGACATTGACTTTTTCCGGGAGACCCTACTTGGGGGTTTCTCGACGTTCTAAGTCCGTTAGTGTAATCTATTTTGCCAAATTCGAACCTAGTAAGTTATTTTTAAGTGTTTTATCCCCTAAAATAGTCTGATAGTGTGAAATGGCTTATGTAGTCGTATTTGTTTTATTCGAGGAATCGGTGGACTCAAATATTAGAATTAAAGTGATGATTGAAGGAGCTTGGATGGGGATTTATCGCTTTGGCTTAAAGTTAGTGACCTCGAAATCCTATTGCTTCATGAGAATCATAAATGTGATTTCCTTTCATGTTAGTATCTATAAAATAAGTAGACGATGAATATGCATGTTGGAGACCGATAGTATGAGACTTGATATTTTGAGATGCATAATAATGTTGTGAATATGATGAGACTCAAGGAGGCTTTAGAGACCGTTTAGGGTCGTTTGAGGTGGTCGTATAATTATTTGATGATTAAATGTTTGGTTGATAATTTTGATGCTTTGTATGCTTATTTGAATAGATTGACGTGATTGATGGGAATTATGCTTAAGAGACAACCCGGTTTAAATGATTATGAAGCCGGTAATTAATATTAATTGAATGAATGCATTAGTAAATAAACCTTAATGACTTTTATAATCTTTATGTATCGAATAAGTGTTGCAATATCGTAATTCGAGGAAATTGTGTGAACCCGTGATTAGGGTATCGGTACAAGCTTTGGCTATACCGGTACACGATTGGGGGTCGTATCTTTACGGTTCGACTCGTACTGGTACTTGTGGAAATTAAAGATTTTCAATAAACTATTTTAATATTAGGACGCGTATGAGTATCGATACCTAGGGGTACTGTATCGATACTCGTGTTCGAATACCGATACCTACTGAACAAGATAATTTATAATGCTAATAAAAGATGGAAATTAACGTGGGATGCTAATAAGATAAAATGGATTAATAGAGATAATTAATGAGGATGATTAACATACACTTCCATGATAATTAATAACTTGGTAAACATTGAATGACTCGATGGTAATAGCAACTGTAGGGATCCTAGGTGGATCGTGTAACATTGTGTTTTTTGTGGTAGACGTGTCTTTGCTATGTGCTGATATGGGCACCTAGATGGCTGAGTTACCATTGAATGAGATATGGATACCTAGTGAGAGTTTGAGTGTGTTATAACACCATGGTTGAAGATTCTCGAATGTAGGATCCCGATGTTTAGTGGACACGGGCCTCATTTGAAGATGCTTGATGTGAGATTTCGAGAATAAGTGTATGATCCCGATGCTTAGTGGTCGCGGGCCTCGCACTATAGAGTGTAGGATCCTGATGCTTTGTGGACGCGAGCCTCACCCTATAGAGTGTAGGATCCCGATGCTTTGTGGACGCGTGCCTTACTTAGAGTGTATGATCTAGATGCATAGTGGACGCAAGCATCACTCAAGTTTGTGGTATTACTTGTGTGCTTTCGCTCGGATAATCTGGTGAGATCTCGAGTATGGTTGGGCCTTATGTGCCATGTATGATGATTGCTTGATGTGAACATGTGTTTAGGCGACTAGTGGTAGCACCACGTGTTTATTCATTTCTCCTTATTGCTCGTACTAGTTTGCATACTTATTTTTATGATTAGCATGAAGTATAGTAGAGTAGATGTGTACCACTGAGCTTTATAAGCTCAGCGCTCGGAATCATTATTTCTGTGCGTAGGTTGATCATCAGTTCGTAGGAGCGAAGAGCACTATCCGTACGGGATTCCAGCATGTGGTGATTTTCAAAGTATGATACTTGTGTTTAGTGGGCTATGTATTCATAGGACTTTACGTGGTCAAGTCTGTAATTCTTACTTTTGAAATTGTATTAATCAAGTCGAATGTTTATGTTTAGATATTTGATTTTGATATAACTTAATAAAAAATATTTTTGGACTTAAACTAATTTGAAAAAATATTTCAAAGGGATTTTGACGCACTTTAAATGATTTTAAATAACCAAAGTGTCAAAAACAGGCTCTGAGTACCGATACAGTTAAGACCCGTACCGATACCTAGAGAGCTCGTATCGATATGGTTTTGATCATATCGATACGATCCTTTGTCCCCATGGTTTAGAAAATTCTAGTAGCCAAAAGGCGTACCGGTACAGGCTTGTCCATACCGATACCCTTTGAGACGTACCTATAGCGACTAATTTTTAAAATCTCTAGTGTCACTTGGAAGAACCGAGTTTTGTTTTTGATTGAAAATGTTTGGAAAATAGATGGAGTCACCACCGGTCACTTGGTTTAGGTAGACCGGACACCGTAAGGCCAGAAATTCAGGTTCGGAAGCCGGTTACTTGTGGGGAAGGGTTCGCACCCCCAACACACCCGAAATCGGTACCTAGTCGATTACAAGTTGCCTTAATATTGGAAATTGCAAGTTCAAAATTAATTAAATTTAAGATCCATTTATAAATGCGAGATAATTTTAAAGGCCTCGTTATTCAAGAATAAACGAAAACCACCACCACTACACCTGATACTAGCTAAGCTTATCATTGAACAAAAGGGCACCGCATTGACAGTTTATATATTCGAATGCAACAATATGAACAAAAAAGCATGGGATATATACAAAATAAAGGCATAAAACAAAAAATAAATGAATGCGGAAATTAAAGGTTAGAATAAAATAAAGCATAAAAGAACAAGCGAAATAAATAAATGTGAGAAAATAAAAGCGAAAATTAAAGGTTAGATGTTAGTGAGTTAGGGGTTAGTTAGTTAGAACGGACCATAAATAATACGGATCATACTCCGCCGTGGGTCACCGTAAAGCCGAAAGTGAATCGTTATCCAACAACCAAATTAAAGTAAACATAAATATAAATCATGATACCGAATGAAAAAAAAAACTATATAATATATATACACATACGTAATATATAGTATAACATATAGAATATAATAATATATATAATATATTTATTAGTTGTTACATAGGATATATATATATCAACGATGTAGGTAATGCAAATATAATATATATACAACTACATTGTATAACATATGCATATAATATATGATATAACATAATACCATAATATAAAGATATGCAAAACGGTAAGATGAACTGGGGTACTAAAATGAAATGGAAACAAAGGAAAAAGGATTAAAAATAAGAATATTCTCGAACTAAATAAATATGTTTTGTAAAAGGAATAAAAGAAATAAAAAAACATTAAAAGGGCTTTTAAAAAAACAAAATCAGCATTAAATAGCTTAAAGAAAAAAGAAATAAAACAAGAAAATCCATTCAATTCACAAAAAGGGTTTAAGATAATATTTTAAAACGGTCTTCCTTTTTATCTCTATTTTCACGAACTAGAGCCCCTTTCATGCACCGTTCCTCGGCGGCGCTACCTCGCCGGCCGTTCTCCTCGATGTCTGAAGATGACGGTGCATGGCGGCTTCCCTTCCTCGAGGCAGGTAAACTCGAAACACCTTTTCTCAAGATTTAAAAAGAAGGTATAAACCAAAGTTTGATTTCAGAACTGAAACCCCTTTGATTTTTTGTGCTTTAAAAAAAAAATACTACTTAAAAATTTTGATACCCTTTTGTTTTGAAAACGAATTTTTGAGAATCGAGGGCAAAAGCCCTCTTTTATTTTTGATTTAAACATTTGAATCCTTTTGTTTTTAATAGATGAAAAAGGAAAAAAGGACTTGTTTTGGTTCTAAGAAACAAAGGAGATGATGAACCCTAATTTCTATTCGAAATGAAGAAGAAAAAGACCTTGAAATTTGCTTTCTTTTTTTGCTTCTTTGTATTGATCACAATATCTCCTCCACTTTTTACAATGAGTTGGTGCTTCGGTTATATACCCGATTTACAAATTGTAAAATGAAAAGAAAAGAAAAAAACAAAATCTCACTGGTTTTGATTTTTTTTTTGTTTGCATTCTTTTAGTACTCTGAAATTGTTGCTGAAATTTGCCTTGGTTGTCCCCTTGTTGGTTTGTGTATGCCTGTTATGGAGCATTTTTGGCCAGATGCATATGTGTAGAAGCTAGCAGAGGAGGGGGACCAGTGGTCCTGGTTGCTGGTGAAGGTCAATGGTTTTCGCCTATGAGCACCGTGGGGATGGGAATGCAAAGAGGTGCTCAATCTTTACCGTTGATCGCCTCTGATGGTATGGATGATTCTAGAAATGAGGCAAATGAAGGGCCAGATGCATTGCGGCAGTAGTAATTTAGGGTCATTTAGGGTTTCAGATATGTTAAGGTTGTGGGTTTAGTTGGGTAGGTAAATGTGGGTCAATGTAATTTGGATTTGGTTGTAGGATGGTGTTGGGTCTTGTACAAGGATATTTGGTTTAATAAAAATGGATTTTCAATTTTTGGACATTTGGCTTTTGGTTTAAATTTTGACCTAAACTATTGGGCTGGATGAAAAATGGTTATTACAATACCGATACGCATGAACAACGTACCGGTACCCTTTGTCATAAATGCCCAACGGCTATTTATATTTCAGGACTCGTATCGATATCGGGCCCTGTGTATTGATACGACCTGCTTCAAAACTGTATTTATGGCTGGAATTGAAGTCTCCAACAACTCTTTACAACCCCTAACGGCTAGTAACAACCATGGAGTTGTTAGAAGGTTTAAAAGACACCTCCAAGAATCTATGGAAGAACAAGAAACATCAAGCCAACATTCAATGTATAGAAAAATTGTTTTACTACTTTAACTGTCAATTTCTTCATTAGAACACACTTGTGAGCTTAATTTTCATATATGCTCAAGTGTTAGATTTTGTGTGAGTGAGCTTAATTTGCAAACACATAGCCTTGTGAGGTTTTCCCTTGTTTACACATTTGTATTTCTTTTTGTAATAGAGGGTTTCTAGACTTTGGGGTATAAGTCTAGGTTTGTAAAGGTTACATTCTTTAGCCTAGAAAAACGGAAGAAATTCAATAGTGAAATCGGGAGAATCCTTAGTGAGAAGCTAAGGTAGTAGATATAGACCTTGTTAGAAGGTTGAACCACTATAAATCATTGTGTCCAATTTTTAATTTCCTTTGCTTCCACCTTAATCACCTAAAAACCAATTCACCCCCTCTTGGCCACACGGTTGGTCTAATGAGCATCTTAACAATTGGTATTAGATTTTCATCTCTTCATCGGATTAACACCCAAGAGTCGATCCTAGAGGTGCTCAACCACTCTACATCAACCGGACATCATGGTGCAATCCATCGATAGGCCACCATTCTTTGATGGGACCAACTACTCCTATCGGAAGAATATGATGATGTACTTTATGAGAGCCAAAGACTACCATATTTAGGATATTGTTCTTGATGGTCCGTTTATTCCACAAAGAAGCAAGGCAAAATGGAATGTGGATGATTACAAGAAGATGTAGCTAAACGCGAAGGCATTGCACATTCTCCTTTATGCACTTTTCCCAGAAGAGTATGCCAAAGTTTTTTCTTGTGAAGATGCCAAGGAAGTTTGGGACAAGCTTGAATTCACATATGAAGGAACAAAGGAAGAAAATGAGACCAAGATTGGTCTTCTCAACCTTGAGTATGAGAACTTCAAGATGGAATCGAGTGAAGACATCGCCAAGATGTTCGATAGATTCTCCGTTATCACCAATAGACTTAAAGGCTATGGAGAAATCATTCTTGAAGACAAGCTTGTCCAAAAGCTTATCTATTCTCTTCCCAAGTCATGGAACTCAAAGAAGACCGCCATCATCGAAGCCAAGGATATCAAGATCTTGAAGCTTGATGCTCTCATGGAGTATCTTCTCACTCATGAAATTATGAAGAAAGAAAGAGAAGAGGAGAAGAACATGAGCAAGAAGAAGATGATCGAGCAAGGCATTGACATGAATATTGTTGCTCTTAAATCCTCCACAAGCAAACATGAAGATTCAAGGGGTGAGGATAGTGAAGAAGAAAACACGACCAAGCTTTTCAAAAATTTCACCCGATTCATGAAGTGTCGTATGGAAGAATCAAGGCATGAATCGAGATTGAAGAGGAAGGATCCAATTATGTGCTTCGAGTGTAAGAAGCCGGGGCATACCAAGTACGATTCAATAAGAAGTGATCAAGCCATAAAAAGAAGTCATATGTGGTTACATGGAGTGATGAAGAAGACTCCACCGATAATGAGGTAGCCCATCTTTGTCTCATGGCTGTAACACCCCCGACCCGGATGTCACAATTGGGCCTCAAGCCCAAACCAAAAACCATAAATTTTCTCAACTGGGTTTAGCCCAAACAAGTTATTTCTCAAAAATATTTAAAGTCAACAGTTGAAAATATAGATAAATCTTTATAAATCATTACAAAAGAGCTCTACTTTAAATTAAAATATTTAAATATTCAATTTGATAAATACAATTTCAAAAGTGAGATTTACAAAACTCAACCACGTAAGGTCCTATAAATACATAGCCCACTAAACACAAGTACCATACTCCGAAGACCTCTACATGCTGGAATCCCGTACTGATAATGCTCATCGATCCCATGATCTAACGATCAACCTATGCATGGAAACAACGATTTCGAGTGTTTGAGGTTACAAAGCTCAGTGGTACACATCTACTCTATTATATTTCATGATAATCATAAACATAAGCATGGAAGCTAGTACGAGCAATAAGAATAGATAAACATGTGGCGCTACCACTAGTCACCTAAACACATACTCTCATCATAGAAATCATCATACATGGTCCACAAGGACCAACCATGCTCGAGATCTCACCAGATCATCCGGCAAAAACACACAAGTCATACCACAAACATGGAGTGACGCCTGCGTCCACACAGCATCAGGATCGTACACTCTGAGTGAGGCCCGCGTCCACACAACATCAGGATCCTACACTCCAAGTAAGGCTCGCGTCCACATAGCATTGGGATCCTATACTCGTAGGGATGAGGTCCGCGTCCACAAAGCATCAGGATCCTACATCCATGCTCAAGATCTCTCATCAAGCATCTTCGAATAAGGCCAGCGTCCACACAACATCGAGATCCTACATTCAAAAGTCTTCAACCATGGTGTTGCAACACGCTCAAACTCTCACTGGGTATCCGGATCCCATCAATCAAAGGTGACTCAACCACACAAGTGCCCATACTTGGCACGTAACAACACACGATCCACCAAGGATCCCTATGGTTGCTATTACAAGCAAGTCACTCAACATTTACCAATTTATTATTCATTAGGCTCGTATATAATTAATCTCATTCATTAGCTCCATTAATCCATGTTATCACATTTATTCAAAGTGTAAACCCATTATTAATAATCACATCGATTTATGTCCTTAACTTGTATTTATATATTATTTATTATATCGGGTACCGGTACTCGCACACAAGTATCGATACGGTACCCTCAAGTATTGGTACTCACACGCGTACCAATACTGGAAATACTAACTGGAAATCATTAATTTCCACAAGTAATGGTACGGGTCGGCCCGTACCGATACGACCCCTAATCGTGTATCGGTAAGGCCAAAGCTTGTACCGATATCCTATTCACGAGTTCATACAATTTCCTTGAATTACGATATTACCAAGCCTATTCGATCCCTAAAGCTTATGAAAGTCATTATGGTATGTTACTAACGCATTCATCCCATTGATATTAACTTCCGGCTTTATAATCATTTATTCGAATATTACCATTATTCATCATTTACACAAATTCCATCGAAAACAGTAATCTATTCGAGCAAGCATACAAGACATAATAATCCTTTCAAACAATCAAACAATCATCAAATAAACATACGAGCATCTCAACGACCCTACACGGTCTCTAAAGCCTATATAATGTAGCGACCTTTTTTCTTTCTTTTCGAAAAAGAATATTTGTTACATTAAGGGTGTTTATTTAGAAAAGAAGTCGACTACTAATTACCCCCTAAATTATTAATGAAAATCTTTTGGAAGATTGGGGATTTCTTTTGAAAAACTTTAAATTCTTGAAAACGATGAAAACTTGGAGTCGCCACCGGCCACTTGGGTAAGGTAGGCCGGACACCATAAGAAATCATAGATTCCTCGTGAAAGGGTCCGGGAGTTGGTTACGCGTGGGGAAGTATTAGCACCCCCATCACACCCGGAACTCGGTACCAAAATATTTGTTGCTCTTAAATGGATGAAAATTACTGAAATTTACATTGAATTTAATTCGGAGTTCTTAGATGAAAATTAACCTTGATTGCACAAGCTTTATCGAATTAGTGGACTCAAATTAATTTATGGAATAAGCCCGACTGCCGTGTTAATTTATGGTTCAACTTCTGTACGTCACCTTTATGCATGATGCAAACTTTTAAGTATGATGTGATGATTTTTGTTAATTTTTAATCTATTTACCTCGGTATGGTAAGGATTAATTCGAATATTTAGTTAACATCCTTTAAGTTCGGACTGTTGCGACACAAATATTATAATTAATAAATACCTCCTTTTTATGATTTAGATTGATTAGCGATGCAATTAAGATTAAAGATTATATGGATGCCAATTAAGGTATGACAAACAAGGGCATGTATATAAACATTTAAAAAGAAGACCCAATTTAATATATAGCCCAATTATGTATTTAGCCCTAAAAGATTAAGAAACCCGATTTATGGTGACTAAATTGTAATTTAATGCTAAGTTTAACTTAAAATTGATTTTTCCCTAAAATAATTAAGAAACGTTCAATTAATTTAATGAATTTAACATTTACCCCATAAGCCAAGGTTAAGTTTAAATTCACTAAATTAAATCGAACTCTAATCTAACTAGGGCTCTAAAGAACCTAAGGCTAATTTAATTCTAGGGTTGTGCCCCTATAAGACGAGCACACGATCTAGATTAATTAAGTTAATTTGACCATTTCTAACCTAAGCCCAAAAGGTACTAACTATGCACTACAAACTAAGCCCCAAAACAAAAGGGCCAAACTATTGAAACTAAACCCACAAACCTAAGGACCAAAACTTTTTCATACATATATTACAAAAAATATAATTTAAGATTATATTGCAAACTTTAAAACTATAAATATTATAGCCTCCTTTTTTTTAAAAAAAAACTATATATATTATACACCTTCACAAACTATATATTGTATTAAAAGGAAATTATATATATTATGATAATTTTATAAAATCACATATATTATATGTTTTAAGACTATGTTATATATTGAAAGAAAACGATATATATATATATATTAACCTTTATAAACTATATGTTTAAAGAAACACTATAATATACTTTTTATATGAAAAAAAAAAAAACTTATATTATATATAACAATTATTTCATATATTTTATAAAAACTATAGGTTATATACTTAGAACTATATATTTTATTTTATGCAACTATACACATTATACAATATACGGACTTTTGATTATGAATTTTATCAAATATAAAAAGGACTATATTAAGTAGTATTTGAGAATCATAAATTATAAAAATATTATGCATATCATACAAACCATATACTATATATATATGTATAAACATATACTATGCATTTTTTTATTTAAAATATATATTAATGTTAGAAAGATAACATATTCGAATAAAAAATATATTAATAGTATATGTTATATAAATCATGTATCATGTTTCCATATAATCTAGATGTTATGTCATATGTAATGAACATATATTATACTATATTTAACAAATAAATACCATATAACAAATATAAAAATTGAAACAAAATATAACAAAAAAAAAATAGATTTGGGCTAATATTTTAACAAGGGAAAGGGAAATACTAAGCCCACTGGTTTGGGCTGATTATACTGGGCTGGATATGCAGGTTTGGTGCGGACCGGGTTGGGTTGCCGGGTCTGGTGAACGACCGGCTTGACCGGTTAGGGAACCAGTGCTATCGGTTAAAATAGATAAAGGGGGTTATAACCCTAAATTTATTTCAACTCTTTATTTTTTCATCTTCAGCCGCGAGAGAGAGAGAGAGAGAGAGAGCTCAGCCGCTACTCGTCCTCCGTTGGGCATGTCACCACCTCCAGTCAGAGTCTCAGCAGCCTCCTCTTTCTTTCTACCGGTGTCGATTATCCAAAAAGTAGGCCGTTAGTCGCGAAATAGGTTGAAACTCTTTCGGCTTCCCCTCGCTAGATCTCTATCGGCGACCGTTGGATCGTCATGAAATTGGAGTATGTTTCTCCCTGCGCCAAGACCTAACTTCTCACCGTTGGGATCGTCGGTTGGAGCCTCCGATCGTTGGGAATCGCTGTCGCCGAACGGTATACTTCTCCCTTCTCTTTTGTTCTTACTTTTTTATTCAAATCTAAATGCTTAGTATGAATATGGTTGAAATCTCTTTGATTATTTCGTTGTGATTGGATTCGAAGAGAAAAGATAGAAAAGGAAATCTCAGAATGCTTTTTTCATCCACTCTTGAATTTGGAGATAACCCCCTCTTATAATCTGATTACATCATTTTATTTTCGATCTTTGTTTACATTTCCAAGCATTCTTTAAATGAAATTACTATGGTTGATGATGTCTAAAATTAGGCTCTGTTAACCCTTGATTTTTTATTGTTTCTTCCCATACATGGTGGTTGGGAGCCGGTATTAATATTACGGGATCGCCGGCGACGAGGCCACGTGGCCAGAAGATTAATCGGCAGCGTCGCATAGAAGATGAAGCGGCCGCGCGTGGGCTTCACGTGCGCGTGGAAGGTAGAGCGTCGGCGCGTGGGGCGATTGGCAGATTTGGACGGCCGATTCCGGTTAAATCTGAACTGTTGGATCAAATATGATCCAACAGTTAGATTAGGGGCGGCTGCAAAAGAGAGAAAGGGTTATAAGTTTTTTAGGGTTTTTTGTTTGTATTAGACATGGGCCAAGAATGAGCTTATAATGTATTATTTATTATTTATGTAAATGGACTGGAATAAAACATTTGGGCTTTATTTATTTGATCTGTTTATATATATTTATATTTATATTTTTTCTTTTTAATTAATTATTAGCCCATATTATAATAGTTATAATAATAATCTTTTATAACACATATACATACGCACCATACAAACTTAATACACACGTAATACGTACATACAATTATACATAAAATATACATTCTTAGTTAAGTATTAATGACATTGAAGTAACAATGAGAATATATATTTATACATGCACATAATACCTATGCACACTCATATTAACAATAGTAAGACATATTATCATACATTACATGTAATACACATGCATTGATACAAACATAAAAAAGACATGGATAATAATCTTATATATGATAATCACCTACTAGGGATATGCCTACAATAACATACATCACTTAGTAATATTTATACATATATAAGCCCATTGTTGTAAAATAAAGAAAATGTGTTAACCCCACAGCTGCCCCTTTTTGCTTATACCTGTGAAACAAGAATAAAGCAAAGACTATAAGCACTAATTTTTTCCTACTTCCTTGTCAGATGATTTGCTTTTCCGAAATGGCAGCGAGCAAATCCAAATAACTTGTTTCCCTGAAACAATAGAAAACAAACAGGTAGCACTGGCATGCATTTCCTGATTGGCAACGAGCAAACCAGTTACTAAACGACTCATTCCTCCAGAGCGACAATGACCGAATCCAAATATACTTCAGACGACTCATTCTTTCGAAATGGTATTGAATGAAATCAAATAACTTTGCTTTCCCAAAGCGGCAAAAAGCAAACAGGCGGCATTGGGATGTCCTTCCAAAATGGCAACGGACAAGTCAGCTAGCCTCCAAACGACCTATTCTTCCAAAGCGGTTTTGAATGAATCCAAATAACTTTGCTTTCCCGAAGCGGAAGAAAGCAATCTTGTTGACACTAGGATGTCCCTCCGAAATGGCAACAGACATAACCAAACAAAGATGACATGTTCTTCCGAAGCGGCAGTGAACAAACATGAGTTCTCCAAATGAGGGTTCCATGAAGGTTTCTGCTCTTTGTGAGCCTGAATGGATAGGCCAATTTTCTTCTTCCCTTTTATGCAAGGTTCTATTATCTCGTCTATTTCATTGTGAAGTGGTGTGTTTGAAATCCTTTGCTTGAAAATTCCTTTCAAGTTTTTACTTTGACGTCTGTTTCTCTTCCTTAGGAGGTACATGATTTATCTTTCAAATACCTGCAAAAGAAATGAAATGCTCTGATGATATGAGTTAGCATGCCCATACCCTAGGGATGTCTAACTAGGTGTGATGCATGAGTGACACTAATTCACTTGGAAACTTTTCCTTCTTGGTTTCTTGATTTTAATCTTCCTTTGCTTTCTTCCTCTCTTCCTTGTAACGGCGGTGCCCCATTTGTCACTCGGGTTCACCTTTTATCCTCTTTTTTGAATTCTTGATTTTTGTTCTAAAGTGCCTTTTAAGGTTTTCACTTTTGGCTTATACTTCCCCAAAGCGCCCTTTACGGGTTTTCGCTTTAGTTTTTTATTCTTTTTCTTCTTATTTTTTCTTTCTTTCTTCTTTTCCTTTTCCTTCTTCTTTTTTTTTTTTTTTTTTTTTTTTTTGGGCACCCTTATGGGTTTTCGCCTTTAGCTCATTCAATAAATATGTGAGGTACTCATTGTATTTCTTTGGCAAAACTCATCAATTTCACCCTTAATGATCTTTTTGCCTTAATCTTGGCAGATTCACCCTCTATCTTGGAACAACCTGCACTCAATAGGTTAAATCATAGTAATACCAAGAAATCATTTACTTTTCGTGATTTATGTCAATTCATCTGCGAGATGATTATGAGACGGATAACAAAAATGAGAATAATATTTTATTAATACTTAAAGAAATATTAACAAAAATTTTGAAAGTCATGACAAACATGAGAAAGAAAAGATATGAATAATATCGGCTGTATGAATAATGAGAACCCGTCAACCACAGTAGACATTTCACTCGCCATCTTAGGTTACAACTTTTGACGACCTAAGGATTAAAGCATCGTCCTTCGACGAAGTCTGCCACTCGTATGCCAAAATTCATGTATATCTGAACCGTCCTGTTCGGATTTTCAATTCAGATCACTCCTTAGTTTGAAGACGCCCATCTTTGGGTTTTCGCCCTAAACCCTCTTTCTTTTTCCTCTTTTTTTCTTTCTCTTTTTTTCTCTTTTTTCTTCTTCTTCTTTTCTTCTTCTTTTTTTCTTTTTCTTTTCTCCCTTTTTCAGGCATAATACTTTTTTATAGAGTCTGAGTTTATTGGGTTGCTCAACTATTTCCCATCCATCTCAGCTAGGATTAAAGCCCCTCCGGAAAAAGCCTTTTTAACAACATAAGGCCCTTCCCAATTAGGCATCCACTTCCCTCGAAAGTCCTTTTGGTTAAGTAAGATCTTTTTAAGCACCAAATCCCCCTCTTGAAACTCTCTAGGGTGAACCTTTTTTATAGGCCCGTATCATCCTTTTCTGATACATTTGGCTATGACAGATAGCCCTCAACCTTTTCTCTTCAATGAGGTTCAATTGATCAATCCTAGCTTGTATCCATTCGGCTTCATCCAACTTTACTTCGTTCAAAATTTGAAGTGATGTAATCTCTACCTCGATGGGTAATACCGTCTCCATGCCATATACCAAAGAGCACGACGTTACCCCGGTGAAAGTCTTCACAGAGGTCTGATAAGCAAACAGGGCAAAAGGTAGATTTTTATGCCAATCCTTGTAATTTTTTGTGGTTTTTTCTACGATCTTCTTTATATTCTTATTTTCTGCTTCCACTGCTCTGTTTATTTTGTGGTGATAAACAGTAGAATTGTGATGTACAATTTTGAACTGTTCACGCACCTCAGTCATCATTTTGTTATTCAAGTTGGAAGCATTATTGGTGATGATCCTTTCGGGCAGGCCATAGCGACATATAATTTCTTTATTGAGAAACTTGCAAACTGTCGCTCTTGTGATGTTGGCATATGAGGCAACTTCTACCCATTTGGTGAAGTAATCGATTGCTACTAAGATGAAACGATGCCCATTAGAAGCCTTTGGGTGTATCTGACCAATAACGTCTATTCCTCAGGCAGCAAAAGGCCAAGGTGAGTTCATGACGTGAAGTGGTACTGGCGGGGAATGTATCTTATCGGCGTAGATTTGGCATTTGTAGCATTTCTTTGCATAATTGATGTAATCTCCCTCCATTGTTGACCAGAAGTAGCCGTATCTCATAATTTTCCTAGCCATCGAGAATCCACTAGCGTGGGTTTCATATAAACCTCCATGGACCTCCGCTAAAATAGTTTCAGCCTTCCGGGTGTTGACACATCTCAATAGTATTTGATCTTTTCTTCTTTTATACAAAATCTCTCCATCGAAGACGTACCCTGATGCCAACCTTTTGATAGTTCTTTTTCATTATCGTTGGCGTCTTTTGGGTAAGTTTGGTACTTGATATACTGAAGGATGTCATAATACCATAGATTGCCGTATTTTTCCTCTTCCAAACTATAGCAGTGGGCTGGCACCTCAAAAGTTTGCATCTCGATAGGCTTTATTTCGGCTGTCCCATTTACTTTGAACACAACAGCCAAAGTGGCCAGAGCGTCAGCCATTTGGTTATCCTCCATTGGCAGGTAGGTGAAACTAACTTCTTCAAAATTCATGACCAAATCTTGGATCAAATCGTAATACTTGATTAGCTTCGGATCTATGGTCTCCCACTCTTTCCAGAGTTGGTAGACTACTAAAGACGAATCTCCAAAAACCTAGAGCACCTTGATCTTCATTTCGATGGCTGCTCGAAGTCCCATGACGCAAGCTTCATACTCGGGTATATTGTTGGTGCAGAAGAATTCCAGCCTACTTGTGAAAGGGTAGTGGTCCTTTTCAGGGGAAATTAATATTGCCCATATTCCATGGCCTAGGGCGTTCGACGCCCCGTCGAAATAGAGCCTCCATCCCTATTTCTCAGCAACAGATCTCCCTTCAGTTAAACCGCAGATCAAATCTTCTTCTGGAAACTGGAAATCCAACAGTTTATAGTCATCTGAGGCACGACTTGCCAAAAGATCTTCCACGACACTTCCTTTTACCACTTTTTGGTTCACATAAACGATGTCAAACTCTGACAAGAGCATTTGCGAACGGGCCATCTTCCCGGTTAATGCTGGCGCTTCCATCAAAAATTTCAACAGATCCATCCAGGAAATTAGACAGGTGGTATGATACAACATATATTGCCGTAACCACTTAGTAGCTCATACCAAGGCACAACATAATTTCTGGATCGGCGGGTACTGGGTTTGACAATCCACAAACTTCTTGCTCAAATAGTAGATTGCCCTTTCCTTATTGCCTGAGTCATCATGTTGTCCAAGTACGCACCCCATAGAGTTTTCAAAGACTATCAGGTACAGAATCAATGGTCTATCCGGCACTGGTGCTACTAGAATTGGTGGATCGGTCAGATACTTCTTGATCTTTTCTAGTGACTCTTGACAATCTTTATCCCAGACTCCTGGGTTATTCTTTTGGAGTAGTCTGAAGATAGGGTTACACTTATTAGTCAATTAAGATATGAACCGGGAGATGTAGTTTAACCTCCCCAAAACCCTCAGACCTCTTTTTGTGTTTGCGGCGATGGAAGATCTTGAATTACTTTCACCTTGTCGTGGTCGATCTCGATGCCCTTCTAACTTACTACAAAGCCTAAAAGCTTCCCTAATGTGACTGCGAAGGTGCACTTGGCGGGTTGAGCTTTAACTGATACTTTCTTAGCCTTTGGAAGAGTTTTCGCAAGTTCTAAATGTGCTTATCCTCAGTCTTAGATTTGGCTATCATGTCATCCACGTACACCTCAATTTCCTTATGCATCAGGTCATGAAACAAGGTTACCATGGCTTTTTGGTAAGTTGCCCCAGTATTTTTTAATCCAAAGGGCATCACTTTGTAACAAAACGTGCCCCACATGGTTAAAAATGGTTTTCTCCATGTCCTCAGAGTGCATTTTGATCTGGTTATACCCTGAAAAGCCATCCATGAACGAGAACCAAGCATGCCCCGTAGTATTGTCCACTAAAGTATTAATATAGGGCAAAGGAAAGTTGTCTTTGGGGCTCGCCTTATTAAGGTCTCTATAATCCACATACATATGCACCTTTCCATACTTTTTTGGTACCGACAAGATATTGGCTACCCATTCTGGGTACTTAGAGACTTCCAAAAATCCAGCCTCGAGCTATTTTTTCACTTCTTCCCTAATTTTTAGTAACATGTCAGTTCTCATCCTTCGAAGCTTTTGTTGAACGAGCTTGCATTCTGGTTTAATGGGAAGCTTGTGCGTTACAATGTCTATGTTTAAGCCCGGCATATCTTGGTATGACCATGCGAACACGTCCCTAAATTCTACAAGCAATTCCACTAACCCCTCCCTAACTTTTGGTGATAAGGTACCTCTGATCTTTACTTCTTTCTTTTCCTCGTTCATCCCCAAATTTAGGATATTTACCTTCTCTTGGTGTGGAAGGATTTACTTTTCCTCATCAACCATTATTCTTAGCAGCTCTTCGGGAATCTCACCATTCTCTTCCTCTAGCTCCGCCAAGTGCATGGGTCGTTTGAAATCTACTTTAGGGTTAAGTTCCACATCGTTCATACATTCTATATTAAGGGGGCTGCACAATTTTGAAAGTACGTATTGGGAAAAGAATGGTGTAGTTTATGACGTAAATAAATTATTAACTAATAAATGAATAGGTAAATAAATAAATAATGAATGAAATGGAATGAATGGAATGAATGCCATGTTTGCCATTCGAGAAAAAGAAAAGATAGATATATATATTTCATTGCAGGCAGATGAACATGACATAGTTGCTTTTTTTACAAAAGATGTCCGTTACTTTCGGGCCAAAGTAACGGAGTGGTTCTAGGCATTACTTTGATTTATCCCTATTGAGTGCTGGCACGACCCTGAAGGTCCAATTGTTGAGCTCTTCTCCTGGGAGGCACGGGCGAATTCAGGCCAGAAACTAGCTAGGCTTGCTTCCGCCACCAATCATATTCACATTTATTTCTTCTAAAGCCTCGTTGATCATCTCTTCTTGGAGGCGTCTTTCACCCTCCTGGTTTGCCTTTTGGATGTCCTCCTCTGGGTTTCGGATCCCCCCAGATATGAAGATACCTCTGAAGTTTGAGTAGGTTATGGGAGCCCAGGGAATGTCTTCCCCTCTCAATATGGCATTCCTCTATTCTTGTCTCTTTTTCCATTATTGTCTTTTTTTTGCATAAAGTTAGGTTATAGCCAAGTCCGAAGTGGTCCACCTTATGAATCACACTAATTGGATGAAGACGCCCTTTTAGATTCCTTCCCAAACCTTTATTCTTTCTCGCTTCTCTTCCTAGGGTTTCGAATACCATCATTTTAGTGCAGCTTGACAACTTAGGGCAGGGAACCTTGCTTCCTTCAACAACAAAAGTGGCATTGATAAGTTCCAAGGCTCTGAAGGCACACTCCATTGCTTCTCCATCAGTAGGGATGTACGGTGTATCCGAGAGTCAGTGAAGTGATGATGTCCTCTTCTACATTCATTGTTACTAATTTCCCTTCGGTGACAAACTTCAACTTTTGATGGAGTGTGTATCTAAGGTCTTCCTAATAGGCAATTGTAAGATGGTTGGATATCCATGACCATAAAACCGACCACATATTCAGTGGGACCAATGAGCATGGATATTTCAATCTTCCCGACCACATCTCTTTGAGTCCCATCGAAGGCTCGTACCGTATTATGACATGGTTTCATATGCGAGCTGTCGATTGGTAGTCATTGTAGCGTGGCTAATGGCATAACATTCAATGCAGATCCATTATCGATTTAAACGCCTGGCAACACATAACCCTTACAGTGGGTAGTGATGTTCAGGGCCTTGACAGACCTCGTGCCTTCCCCTGGAATTTCGTCATCACTAAAAGTAATGTGATTGACGTCGATGATGTGACTGATAATTGTAGCGATGTCCCCTTCTTTTTTCATCGCTAAATAAAACGAGGATTTAACAAGGTGTTTTTGAAAGGTGTTTGTGATTCTTTTGGATATAAAATATTTATTCCATAGGGTTTTAAAAGAAACCGCATTTAAAAAAATGGAGTCGCCACCGGCCACTTAGGTAGGCCGGACACCATAAAACCAGAGATTCAAAAAGATTGGGTTCGGGAGTCGGTTACGGATGGGGAAGGATTAGCACCCCCACACCGCCCAAAACTGGTACTTTAATAATTACCGCTTTATTAATATTGGATTTTCCGGGTTAAAGTGACGATTATTTTAAAATTCGGTTATAATTGCGAATTAATTTTAAGGGCCCCGTTATCCGAGAATAAACGCCCAACCACTATCACTACGCCTGATACTGGCCCCGTTTACGCTCGGATAAAAAGGCACCGCATTAACAATTTATATACCATATGCAATCTTAATGACAAAAATAGAAGACATAGCAGATGATTTAAAAAGAGTAAATATTCACATATCAGAATACTAATCTAACATAAATGAAATACGCAATTAAAATACACATATACATACCAAGCTTAATATCAGATAAAAACAAACTCAACATGCCTCAATAACAAGATAGGAATAAATACATATAGACGAACAAATATTTCAAAAAGACATGCATACTAGTAATAAAACATATTTCAACATATATAGGATAATATATCATACAAAAAAGGTAAATATACTAGCATGCAATCCTTTAAAAAAATACACACATACAAAAATACAAAATATACCATGTATGCGAATCAACTAAAACATAACATGCTTAATACTGAATACTTAGGATAAAAAGATGCATAACTATTATAAGCTTAATACACATATACATGTAAACATAAAATACGAGGCATATAAAGGGACATAAAATAAAACAATAGAATATACATCAACATATACGATTATAATACGAACATGAGTATTTACAAAACAGATTGAAATGAAAAAAAATAAAAGTCAGTGGAAGAAATTAAAGAACAATAATATGTAATTTAGGGCGAAAAAATGCGAAACAAACAGAACCTAAAAGGATCAAAAGCGTAATTAGACCAAAGGCGGACTCAAAATGAAAAGTTCAAAACGCGGGATGGTTAAAGGCGTAATTTTACCATTTAAAGTCTAATTCAAGTGTAATTTAGGGACTAGATTGTAAGCTCTTGAAATATCAGGGGGACTGGGATTGTAATTATACTATGCGGCGAGATAGAAACGAAAATATTGAAAACGCGGGGGGATTAAGTGTGTGATTTACCCATTTCAAAAAATAATAATAACTATAAAAGCCCTATTTTTAGGCGAAATCAAATTTTCAGTCATTTTGTTTCATTTTCAGTTTTATAACCCAAAACTCGTTCTTATTTTTTCTCAAATATCCCATGAAACCCGAGAATCCGGCCGCGTGTTTCTCTGCCAAACCGCTTATTTGGCGAGCCTCAAAACACACGAAATGACCCTCGTTTCACCCTCGACATGAATCCGTGGTTGGATTGGAGGATACACCATATTTGCCCTAGATCTAGGAAATACGAACAAAAAAAAACTTTTAACCAAAAACAAAACTACAAAGGGGGCCTTCCCCTTCCTCCGATTCACCATATTCGGCAGGGGAAGCCGAAAGGCTTATCACCGAGGAGGGGAGACCCACAAACGGTGTGATAACGACCTCTAACTCTCTCTCTCTTTTTTTACACGTATCTTTTGTATGCATGCGATAAAAGTAACAAGAAATGTACCACTGGACTTACGTTGCTTCTTTTTGTATTTTTGAAAAAACTTGTTTCAATACACTCTCTGTTTTTTTTTGCTACCACCCCTCTGTTACCACTCTCCTCTGTTACAAAAGTCCCGTTTCATATATATGCTTCTTTGTTTTGTACAAGTTGTATACTTGCTTTTTCAGATATGGGTGACAACTTGTTGCTTGTTGTATTTGGCATGTTACGAGCACGGTGGTTGAATATCGGCATGGTGGCGGTATGGGTGTTCTCGCCAGTGCCAGACGCAGCGTTCTCGGCCGTTAGATCGGATCGATCTAACGGTCGAGATGGCTTGAAGGACGAACGGCTGGATGAAGCCTCGATTTGGTGAGACGGCTCCGGATCTTGCCATGTGGAGCTCGCGATCGAGGAGTCGAGCGCGTGGGGCTCACGCGCGCGTGGGATATCAAAGCGTCCGCGGCGTGGACCACACGCGCGGCGTGGCACTTGAACGGTCCATACGTGTGGAACACGCTGGTGGCGATATTTTGGCTTCTGGTTGGATCGTGGCCGTTGGATCAGATCTTGATCCAACGCCCACGATCCACCGCACACAATAATTGTAATTAAATAGGGTTTGGGTTTGGGCCTTGTAATGATATTTGGACTTGGACTGTAATTTTTATTTGGGTTTAATATATTTAATTTTTTGGATTTCATTTTATATCAACCCATTAATAATATTGTAATTAGTATTATAATAGCAATACACATACATACGCAAACGTATACTTATATTATACAAGCATTAATTAATATAACATTCTAGCATATGTACGTATAATCATACACATAATTGACTTAACATCTATACACATTAAACAAATACACTCGTACTAAATAGATACGTACGCGACATACATACACCCTTAATACGTATACATACATAGCTTATAATATACATGCACACACCATACCTTATATATATATTAGTAATCTTCATGCAAACAATAAACATATAATATAATAAATATACATGCAACACTAATATGTATTTACAGGTAAAATGAGTGATTCTGATTTGCCCTCTTTGCTTGTTCTCATGGAATGGGAAACAAAGCAAAGATTCATAAGCACTCATTTTTATCGGACTTCCCTGTTTGTAGCTTTGGAAAAACGTGTTCTTTGGACATCTCCGCTCTTCCTTAGCTGAATCTTCGGGCTTGTAAGTTCTTCCTATATAGAGCTTCGTCACCTTCCGATCTTGGAGCTACAGGCTCTTCCTATATAGAACCCTTCACTCTAAAGCCTCAAGTTATGAGTCCTTCCTATATAGAACCTTTCACTTCGAGACTGTAAATCTTGGAGTCCTTCCTATATAGAACTCTTTGCCTTCAACGCTGGTTTCTCCTATATAAAACCTTTTTGCGCCGCTTGATGGATTCTTCCGACTGGGAGTTCATCCTATATAGAACTGCTAGTCTTCAAACCCTGGAGCCGTCAGTCCTTCCTATATAGAACTTTTGGCGTCTGAAATCTCAGAGCTACAGGTTCTTCCTATATAGAACCTTTCACTCTAAGACAGTGAAACTCGGAGCCTTTCCTATATAAGACTCTTCGCTTTCGACACAACAGGTTTCCTATATAACCCTGCGTCATAGGTGAATTCCTTCGACTGAGAGTTCTTTTTGAGATTTTGGATTTAGGGTTCTCCCTCTATGGAACCTTTCACTGGGGCTTGAAAATGTAGGTTCATTTTTTTTTATCGAGGCTGTGGCCGTTTTTGGACTTACGCTACTAAGGCTGCCGCATCATGCCCGAAGGACTTATTGATGGCCCGAAGGACTTATCATCATGCTCAAAAGACTTACTGATGGCCCGGGGACTTAACATCGTGCCCGAAGGACTTACCGATGACCCGAAAGATTTAACATCTGGATCTAACGCCGCTATGGCTATTGTTCTTTAGGGACTCACGCTGATATGCTGCCGCATCATGCTCGAAGGACTTACTGATGGCCCGAAGGACTTATCATCGTGCCCGAAGGATTTACCATCATGCCGAAGGACTTATCGATGACCGAAGGATTTAACATCCGGATCGACGCCCGATATGGCTATTGTTCTATGGGGACTCACGCCGATATCTGCCGCATCATGCCCGAAGGACTTACCGATTGCCCGAAGGACTTATCACCACGCTCAAAAGACTTATTGGTGGCCGAAGGACTTAACATCGTGCCCGGAAGGACTTATCGATGACCCAAAGGATTTAACATCCGGATCGATGCCGAAATGGCTATTGTTCTATGGGGACTCACGCCGATATCTTTGCCGCATCATGCCCAAAGGACTTCTCGATGGCCCGAAGGATTTATCACCACGCTCAAAAGACTTATTGGTGGCCCGAAGGACTTAACATCGTGCCCGAAGGACTTATCGATGACCCAAAGGATTTAATATCCGGATCGACGCCGATATGGCTATTGTTCTATGGGGACTCACGCTGATATCTTTGCCGCATCATGCCCGGAAGGACTTACCGATGGCCCGAAGGACTTATCACCACTCCCAAAAGACTTATTGGTGGCCCGAAGGACTTAACATCGTGCCGAAGGACTTATCGATGACCCGAAGGATTTAATATTCGGATCTAACGCCGATATGGCTATTGTTCTATGGGGACTCACGCGATATGCTCTTTGCATCATGCCGAAGGACTTCATGCCCGAAGGACTTATCACCATGCTCAAAAGACTTATTGGTGGCCCGAAGGACTTAACATCGTGCCCGAATGACTTATCGATGACCCGAAGGATTTAACATCTGGATATCACGCCACCATGGCTGTGGTTCTTTCGGGACTTTGGTAAATTCTTCGATAATTCTTCAAATACCTGTTTAGGAACAAGCAAAATTGACATGCCCCTATCTATATGATGTATGTAATGTTGTGCTTTCTTTCTC